>SJXQ01012643.1:13996-61646 GCA_006408695.1 Aepyceros melampus
ATCATTCCATATGTAAAATAGATAACCAAATGGGCATTTGCTGTATGATTCATGGAAGTTAAACAGGGGCTCTGTAACAACCTAGAGGACTCAGGTGGGGAGGGAGATGGGAGGAAAGTTCAAGAGGGAGGAGACATATGTATACCTATGGCTGATTCTTCTTGATTTTGACAGAAAGCAACAAAATTCTGTAAAGCAATTATCCTTCAATTAAAAAACTAAATTAATTAAAACAAAAAAGAATCCACCTACCAGTGTAGGAGCACAGGAGGTGTGAGCTTGATCCTTGGGTTGGGGGGATGCCCTGGAGAGGCAAATAGCAACCCACTCCAGTACTCTTGCCTGGAGAATCCCATGGAAAGTCCTCTGACTGTAGTACTGGCTGACTACAGTCCCTGAGGTCGCAGTCGGACACAACTGAGCATCTGAGCATTCCCAACAAGGATCCTGCATCCAACTCTCTTGGTTGGGGGTGAAACCAAGCAGGACTCTCTGCAGCTCCTAGGTATGAATGCTTTCTGTGTCCCCCATTTCTTGTTTGTAGGGATAGACTCCAGCCTCCAAGAGCTTCCCTGAGTTCCAAAGGGCAGGTTCAAACAGTTGCTTGTCAGGGAGGGTAGGGAAAGCAGAGATGAGGGAGGAGCTGTCAATAAACAATAGTACAGTCTTGGTGCAGGATCCTGGCTCTGCCTCAAGGAATACACATAATATCTTTGGTCCCTGTAGTTAAAGCTACGGTTTTTCCAGTAGTCATGTATGTATGTGAGTGTTGGACCGTAAAGAAGGCTGAGTGCCAAAGAATTGATGCTTTCCAACTGTGGTGCTGGAGAAGACTCTTGAGAGTCCCTTGGACAGCAAGGAGATTATACCAGTCAATCCTAAAGAAAATCAACCCTGAATATTCTTTGGAAGGACTGTTGCTGAAGCAGAAGCTCCAATTTGGCCACCTGAGGCAAAGAGCCCACTCATTGAAAAAAAAAAAAACCTCATGCTGGGAAAGATTAAAGGGAAGAGGGGAAGGGGACAAAAGAGGGCAAGATGGATAATGAAGGACAAGGGGAGCCTGGCTTACTGCAGCCCATGGGGCCACAAAGAGTCAGACACGACTGAGTGACTCAACAACAACAAGGGAACTAAAAACCCCAGGAAATGCAAGTTGTTAACCACGTGATGAAGCATTCTTCATCCAGCTCATCGGGAGACCTCCTGAGGCCAGACTGAAGGAATGCAGGGCCTGCACACACCCTGCTCCTTATCAGCACCCTACCCTTGAACCACTGCAATTGAACTCCTCACCAAATCCCAGCCGGGGCTGGGACAAACAGTTTTTCAGGACACGAGTCCCCTGTATCTCCCTTTGCCTGGCAAAGCAATAAAGCTTTTCTGCGTGTGTGTGCTAAGTCACTTCAGTGGTGTCTGACACTTTGCGACGCTATGGACTGTAGCCCGCCAGGTTCTTCTGACCATGGGATTCTGCAGGCAGGAATACTGGAGCAGGTTGTCATGCCCTTCTCCAGGGGGATCTTCCCGACCCAGGGATCGAACCTGAGTCTCTTATGCCTCTGGCATGGGAGACAGGCTCTTTACAACTAGTGCACCTGGGGAGCCTACTCCCCTGAAGTGGCCAAGACTCAGTTTGGCGCCCTGAGGCTGTTTCCGGCATCAGGGGTACTTGCGCTGTGCTCGGATAGGCTGGTGGCACATCTCTCTCCTAGTCTTGATCATTTTTATGACTAACTTTCCTTCTCCTCCTGGTTTTACCACAAAAAGCAAAGAGCCCCAGCTGTTTCAGAAAAATACACAAAATGGAAAATCCACTCCCTGATCGTGATGAGTTAATTATAGGTCTGCAATGTGAAGTGAAAATGTTAAGATGTGACACAGATCTTGATCTGGAAGTGGAGGAAAAACTGCCCCTTCCTTTAGGGTTCATGTCTCCCTTGAGTGTGAAGACCAGCCTGGAGTGGGTAGCCTTTCCCTTCTCCAAGGGCTCTTCCTGACCCAGGGATCAACCCAGGTCTCCTGAACTGCAGGCAGATTCTTTACCACCTGAGCCAATTACATCTTTTCTTCATGTAAAATTCCAGGATCAGGCCTCCTGTTCCCCTAAGTGAAATGAACAACAGTAGGTGGGATCAGAGGCCAGGGATGAGAACCCCCTGCTCTGCCTCTCATTTCTGGGGCCCCTTGAACGAACCCTGTTCCTCTGTGGACTACAGTTTTCCCATCTGCATAGTGGAGAGGACTCCATCTAGAAACTTCCATCATCATGGGAAAAGCACTGCCAGCCAAAACAGAGGTAGCTGTTGGTGCGCCTCCACGTTGGGCACCTCAGGGCCTTTGCTCTCTGGTACACACGGACGCACATCTGCCTCCTTCGCGACCTTCTGGTCTCGAGGAGATTCCTCGTATACAGTAATACTGACCAAATCTACCCAGTTTTGCTTTTTTTTAAGTTTCTTTTTTGGGGGCGGGGTGGGGGCAGGGCGTGTGGACCATTTTTAAATTGAATACACTTGAATTTTTAAATGAATGAATTTCCGAATCATTGAATTTGTTGCACTATTGCTTGTGGTTTACTCTATGTTCTGGTTTTCAGCCAAGAAGTACGCAAGGTCATAGCTCCCCAACCAGGACTTGAGCCATCACCCCCTGCCCTGAAAGGCCAAGTCTTAACCACCAGACAAGCCCCAAATTTTGCTTTTTTTAAAACACAAGCCTAGGGATTTAAAGTTGTAAAACTTTTATAAATTGGATGAAGGTGGTTAAAAGGTACGAACTTCTAGTTCTAAGAGTGGGGGCAGGGCGTGTGGACCATTTTTAAATTGAATACACTTGAATTTTTAAATGAATGAATTTCCGAATCATTGAATTTGTTGCACTATTGCTTGTGGTTTACTCTATGTTCTGGTTTTCAGCCAAGAAGTACGCAAGGTCATAGCTCCCCAACCAGGACTTGAGCCATCACCCCCTGCCCTGAAAGGCCAAGTCTTAACCACCAGACAAGCCCCAAATTTTGCTTTTTTTAAAACACAAGCCTAGGGATTTAAAGTTGTAAAACTTTTATAAATTGGATGAAGGTGGTTAAAAGGTACGAACTTCTAGTTCTAAGAACAAATCTGAGGGATGTCAGGTGCAATATAATGAACACTGCTGTTTGCTATATAAAAACAACTTATATTTATATATAAATTGTTAAGAGGGTAAATCCTAGGTTCTTCTCATAAGAAAAATAATTTCTTTTACTTTGTAGTATGAGATGATGGATGCTCACTAGAGTTAAGATGGTCATCATTTCACAAAGTATGTAAGTTAAACTACGATGTTGGGACTTCCGTGGTGGTACAGTGTATAAGAATCCACCTGCCAATTCAGGCATCACGGGTTCAATCCCTGGTCCAAGAAGATCCCGCATGCTGTGGAGCAACTAAGCCTGTGTGCCACAACCACTCATCCTGAGTGCTGCAGCTACTAAGCCCGAGCACCTGGAGCCTGTGCTCTGCAGTGAGAGAAGCCCCCGCGGTGAGAAGTGCACGCACTGCAGCGAAGGCAGCCCCTGCCCATTGCAGCTGGAGAAAGCCTGAGCAGCGGCGCAGATGCCGCCCAGCCACACGCAAATACGTGAAGTTTGCAAAGAGCGCCGCTGGACACCATTCACATACACAGTGCTACATGTCAGTGAGGCCTCAAAACTGGCAGAGCAAAAGGTGGGGGAGCCGTCTGATAAATCTTATGAGATTAAACCCGACGCTCAGACAGAACTGTCTATCAAGGTTTCCGGTTTTCTAAAACAGTGTGTGGGGAAAGTTGTATTTGCACGTGGGCCCAGAGGCTCCACAGGCAGGGCTGAGGGAGGAGCAGCGCGAGGCGCCAGCGGTGTTCCCAGCCTGACCCCCCTCACACAGCGGAGGCCTGGCCTGAGGGGCGCCGCCTGCCGTCTGGGTTCTCTGTCTAGGGCAGGGCTCCCTACCTCAGGACACCTAACCTGGTGTGCAGTCTAGCAAAACTGTCAGAGCCGCCAGAGCTGAGCCTGCCACTTGTTTGTGGAGCTGTGGTGAGCAGAACTCCTGATTGTGTGGAGCCTCGGTCTTTCCTTTACATTTTTAATTTGTATACAGTTTTAAAGGTTACTCTCCATTTACAGTTGTTAAAAATTGTGTCTGCGGCCCCCGTGTTGAGCAATGCGTCCTCAGCCTGTCTCACACCCAGGGGCCCGCGCCTCCCTTTCCCCTTGCCCCTCCTCCTCCCCCTCCCTTCTCCCACTGGGGACCACTAGTTCATTCTCCGTATCCGTATCCGTGAAGCTGCTTCTTTTTTGTTCGTTGTACTATTAGATTCCACGTATAAGTGATGTCATACGGTACTTGTCTTTCTCTGTCTGACTTTCTCCACTTAGCGTAATGCCCTCCCAGTCTAGAGCCTTCTTTTTAAAGGCGTTTCGGAGGTGACTTGGAAGACCAGGGCAGGAAACTGGAAAGAAGTGTGCCTGCTGGGTGCACGCACAGCTTCTAGAGCCAAGAGGGGCACCAGATACAGAGCAGCTGATGAGGAGAGTCTTGAGCATAGAGGCAGGGGAGCCTTTACAGAGAGCAGGGCTGGGGAGGGTAGAGGGGGAAGGGCTCTGCACCCTGCTCTCTGGAGGAGGCTTCTGGAACCGCGAGGCGGTTGCAGTTTCTCTTGCTGAGCCGGTGTTAGCAGTGGCTTTGGTCCTGACGGAGGCCCCCTCCAGCTCTCCGCTCCCCTGCCCCAGCCCAGCTCTTCCCCGCCCTCAGTGCCTCGGTGGGGGCTTCCT
The DNA here is from genome assembly GCA_006408695.1 of Aepyceros melampus. Taxonomy (NCBI): domain Eukaryota; kingdom Metazoa; phylum Chordata; class Mammalia; order Artiodactyla; family Bovidae; genus Aepyceros; species Aepyceros melampus. The sequence goes on from SJXQ01012643.1 coordinate 18,789, forward strand.
TCACCTCCCATCCCAGCTTCCTCTTGCTCAGTCTCCCCTCCGGCATTCCCATTTCCCCTCTCCCATGCAGCACATCCTTTTCCTCCCTCCTCCACCCCTGCCTAATCTAAGCGATGTCTCCAGAATGGGGGGGTCAATCCACAGTGGCAGCTACGGAGGACCCGGGCCCCGGTGAAGGATTCCGCCCCGTTCGGCCAGGCCAGGAGGCTCACGTCTCTTAGTTCCCCCACATGCAAGGGTTGATAATGGCCCCTCTCAGGCGATGTTGATCACTAGGAAAGAAGAAACAAACTCACAGACTTAAAGAATGAACTTATGAACCAGAGGGGAAGGGTCAGGGGAGGGTTTAGGACTGACATGTACACACTGCCATATTTAAGAAAGAAGGCTCAGGTTTGAAATAATCCCTACAGTGCTCTCCAGATGAAGCTATGGGACTGTGAATAAAATGTTAAAATAACCCTTTCCCCCTTTCCTTGTCACTGTCTGTATGGCACATTTTAAGTCAAGGTGTTTCTAGGAGGCCAAGTTCCAGGGAAGTCAAGCATCAAAGGGTGGTTTAAAATGCTTAAATAATGCATGTTATTCTTCTAGCATTTTTTGTGATTACATGTTTCTGGTCTTTAGAAACAGTGCCCAAGGATCAGAGGTTAAGTGTTTTCTTTAGGACCCAGGTCCAATTGAGAGAGTGTCATATTGAATGAAGTGTCACACAGAGAAGGAAAAATATCATATGACATCCCTCATATGTGGAATCTAAGAAAACATGATACAGATGAACTTGCTTACAAACAGAAAGAGACACACAGACTTAGAGAATGGTCTTGCGGTTGCCAGGGGGAAGCATGGGAGCGGGGAGTGCGCCTGTGCGTGCTGCTGTATTTGGAATGGATCACCAGCAAGGACCGCTGGGCAGCACGGGGAGCTCTGCTCAATGTCATGCGGCAGCCTGGGCAGGGGAGTTGGGGAGAATGGATGCCTGTGTGTGTGTGGCTGCGTTGCTCTGCTGTCCACCTGAAACCATCACAACATTGTGAATTGTCTATGTTCTTTAGCCACTAAGTCATGTCCAGCTCTTTTGTGACCCCATGGACTACAGCCTGTCAGGCTTCTCTGTCCATGGGATTTTCCAAGTAAGAGTACTGGAATGGGTTGCCATTTTCTCTTCCAGGGCATGTTCCCGACCCAAGTATCAAATCCGCATCACCTGTATTGCAGGGAGATTCTTTACTGCTAAGCCTATACTCCAGTAGAAAATACAAAGCTTGAAAAAATAAATAAAATTACTAATTCAACAGAAAAAAAAGAAAGAGGCTGGTCAATGATGTACTTCTAGCCTAGCTGATGTTGAGTATTATGCAAACAAGCCCTACCCAATGTGGCCCCCACAAGCCCTGCCCACTGATCCTGAGTCCTTCACAAGGGCATTCGAAGCTGTCAGAATTCTATTTGTATTTTAAATCCTTTTCATTCTTTGCCCTGTTTGCCTCTTGCTGCCAGCTGGCATATTTTGCCTCTACCCTCTGCCTTGGTGGCTAAGTCCTGGGTCCTTAGCTCTGAGCACAGATGGGCTGGAGAGAAAGGCTCTGGGCGTGTTTGTATAAAACGCCTCCCACGTTGTGGCTGGGTGTACCCTCCAGATTTAGTTTATAGCAGTCATTTTCGATTTCCTTCAGGAACTGTGCTACTAGCATGGCCAGCTTATTGGAAGGACCCAATAAAGCGAGCAGTGGGTGGTCTCTCAGATTTGGGCTATACTATAATCACATTATAACAGGAGGCAATGCAGTTGTCAGTGGCTCAAAGCTTGCTCGCATGGTTTACATCTCAGCTTTGCTACTGTGAGCTAGCTCCGTGTGGCTTTGGCCATTTTAAATGACTTTATATGAGGAAGAGGGGGCAGAGTGGGGGATGGAACAGAGCCATGTGTCTTAGCTGAGTGCTGTCCAGCCCTCACATCAGAGCCTGACACAGATTAGGGGGTCTATGACAACCCCAGCTTCTATCAGGGGGAAGTGGGAAGTAGGGTGATGCCCCCCTGAGAAGAAGGGGGCTTGGGGAGGCCTGCCGCCTTTGTCCTAGCACGCATGCAATCCCTAAGTGGGGCTGTTTGGGAGGTGACGCAGGGTTTGAGGGAGTTTCATAACATTCAGGCCACTCCGAGCTCAGAATAATCCTTATCTGTAAAACGGAAATCATAATAGTAGCTATCTGATAGGTTACTGCAGAGATTAAATGAAGCAAAACCCAGAAAGTGCTGCGAAGAGGGTATGGGACAGGATGAGGGCTCAGCATCACCGCGGGGCCCTTTGCCAGCGGGGAGAGTAGTTCCAAAATTATTTTCTCATTCCTTCTTTAATACATGAATTCATTAATGTATTTATTTTGGTTGTGCAAGACCTTGGTCATTGCACACGGACTTTCTCTCACTGAAGTGAGTGGGGGCTGCCCTCTAGTTGCGATGCTCTGGCTTCTCACTGCAGCGGCTTCTCTTGTTGCAGAGCTTGGGCTCTGAGTGTGGGCTTCAGTAGTTGCGGTATACAGGCCTAATTGTCCTATGGTCCGTGAAATATTCCCAGACCAGGAAATTATTTTCTCATTCCTTCTTTAATACATGAATTCATTAATGTATTTATTTTGGTTGTGCAAGACCTTGGTCATTGCACACGGACTTTCTCTCACTGAAGTGAGTGGGGGCTGCCCTCTAGTTGCGATGCTCTGGCTTCTCATTGCAGCGGCTTCTCTTGTTGCAGAGCTTGGGCTCTGAGTGTGGGCTTCAGTAGTTGCGGTATACAGGCCTAATTGTCCTATGGTCCGTGAAATATTCCCAGACCAGGGATTGAACCTGCGTCCCCTCCATTGGCAGGTGGGTTCTTAACCACTAGACCACCAGGGAAGTCTCTCATTTCCTTTTCATCAAAGGACGTCCGTATCACCAGCAGGCACAGTGCCTTGGGATTAAGGTCTCTGGGCTCTGTATTTATAGCACAGTCTTCTTAGCTGCCTCTTCCTGGTCTTCTTTAGAGAGGCCTCAGGATGAGGCTGAAAGACGAATATCCGAGAGGCCTTTCATATCCATGGATACTCATCAGTCTCGGGGCAGTGGGGAGACAGCACTTTCTGTTCCCTGCTGGGGAGCAGACCAAGGTTATACTTCCCCAGAGTTCACGTTCACCCCCCAAGAACCTATACACCATCCCCCAAAGAGGCCTTTACACCACAGCCCAAAGAGGCAAACTGTCATCAGACCTTGGGAGAAATATTCAGTAGCATTCCCTGTATATTAACAGTCTCAAGTCAACATGAGTATTATCTTTAATTTATGGGGGAACCTGGTGGCTTAGATGATAAAGAATCTGCCTACCATGCAGGAGACCTGGGTTCAGTCCCTGGGTTGGGAAGATCCTCTGGTGAACGGAATAGCTACCCACTCCAGTATTCTTGCCTGGAGAATTCCGTGGACAGAGAAGCTTGTTAGGCTATAGTCCATGGGGTCGCAAAGGGCAGACACAACTGGCTGACTAACACTTTTACTTTTTCCACTGAGTTGAGTAGGTTCTGCCTCCTCCACTGGACAGGGCCCTGTTGATGGGGTCGGCATTAAGCTAGCACACGGAATATGCCCAGATGCCAGTCCCACTGAAACCCCAAAGAAGCCTTGGCTGGGTATGAAGACCTTGTCTTATACACTGAAGCTCAGGAGGCATCTGTGGTTAGGTTCTTTTTTTTTTGACATGAGTCCTTATTACTTTGATCTTAGGCCTAAAATTTGAGGAGGGAAGCAGGTCTCTGTCTCTCAGGGCAAACCTGTTCAGAAGTTCTCTTTGGAAGTGAACAGTCAGGAAGATCCCCTGGAGAAGGACATGGGAGCCCACTCCAGTATTCTTGCCGGGGACAGAGGAGCCTGGCGGGCTACAGTCCCTGGGGTCACAAAGTGTCAGCCTTGACTGGAGCGACTTAGCCACGCACACGAGTATCCACCATGCATATGCGCCAGATCTCCCTTATCCACTCCTCTGCTGACGGACATTTAGGTTGCGTTCATGTCTTGGCTACTGTAAACAGTGCTGCAGTGAACATTGAGCTGCATGTGTCTTTTCAAACATGTTCAGAAGTTCTCTTTGGAAGTGAACAGTCAGGAAGATCCCCTGGAAAAGGACATGGGAGCCCACTCCAGTATTCTTGCCGTGGACAGAGGAGCCTGGCGGGCTACAGTCCCTGGGGTCACAAAGTGTCAGCCTTGACTGGAGCGACTTAGCCACGCACACGAGTATCCACCATGCATATGCGCCAGATCTCCCTTATCCACTCCTCCGCTGACGGACATTTAGGTTGCGTTCATGTCTTGGCTACTGTAAACAGTGCTGCAGTGAACATTGAGCTGCATGTGTCTTTTCAAACTATATATCGTTTTTCCCAGATATATGCCCAGGAGTGGAGAATCCCAGGGACGGGGGAGCCTGGTGGGCTGCCGTCTATGGGGTCGCACAGAGTCGGACACGACTGAAGTGACTTAGCAGTAGCAGTGGGTTTGGACTGCTGTACTCTCATTGTATCTTCACAGAGCAGAAAGAGGGTGAGAGACCCTCTGGCATTGTCTCTCTTATTAAGGGCACTAATCCTATTCATGAGAGTTCTGACATCAAGACCAAATTGCTTCTAAGGCACCCCATCTCCTTATATCATCACATTGGGAGTTAGCGTTTCAACATGAATTTGGCCAGAGGGGTGGGGGGAGGGGGGATGAGTCTCACACGGGCACACACGCCTACACACACCTAGTTCACAAACAGGGAAAATCGGCAGGCCAAACGGAGATTGTGGCGGAGGATCCTGGGAGGTGCTGAGGTGCCAAGCATCCTTGGAGAGAGCAATGACCCAACATTGCCAGACTATCCCACTTTCTAAAAGAAGTTGGAAAACACAGCTTCTTTTCATGTGCAAGGCAAGCTCCTGATTTTTAAATCTTGACAAGTAATCTAAAAGCTTAAAACACACATGGGCCAAGCAAAATACATCTCCCGACTGAACATGTTCCCCAAGCCTCCGTCTGTGACCTCTGGAAAGGTCGAGAATCATTTTGCTGCTTGAAGGCATGTTACTGGGGACAGAAACTCCTTGTCTAAACAAGGAGTCCTTCTGGAAACACTGTCACCCGCCCGACAGGTGGGCACAGCTGGCTGCTGTCTGCACCATGGCAGCTCAGAACCCACCAGCTGTTGCCAGGGGTGTGACAGTCCAGAACCAGGGACGGAGTTCTTGCCTTTGGGCTTTGTCTCCTGGTTAAAAATAGAGGGGCCTTCTCAATAATTCCTCCCTTGGTAAAAGGCAGTAAGTCTGAAGATAAGGTACTGAAGTTGGACCTGTGGTGGTTTGGTGGTAAGCTGGTTCCCTGGGGTGGGACAGAGCGGGGAGGAAAGACAAGGAGTGTGTGTGCTCGGGTGTGTCCAACTCTGCCGCCACATGGACTGTGGTTCCCCAGGCTCCTCTGTCCATGGGATTTTCTAGCAAGAATACTGGAGTGGATAGCCGTTTCCATCTCCAGGGGATCTTTCGGACTCAGGGATTGAACTCACGTCTGCTGCACCTCTTGCATTGACAGTAAGGTTCTTTCCCACTGCACCACCTGGGAGCCCCCAAGAGAGAGGTAAGTGTGTCTGGAGGCTATCTTGGTCTATTTCATGGTTTCCATTCTGGTCCAAGGTGGGACCCAAAGTTGGCCTGTAACATAGATCCTCAGTCCCCAACAATGCCCGAGAAAGGCCGCTGACCATGAGGCAGCCTTCATCTGCGCCGAGCGGTTGCTGTAGACTCTCTCAAACTCAATTATCCCAGAAGCACCCTGAATTTCCACCTCCTACTATTTGCAAAAAGATGACTTTCCTTCTGCCACCCTTGACCTGTTCAACTTCTCAAGAGTTTCAAGCAGGTTCTAGAAGAAGATAGTCTTGTATATACTCTGAGATTGAACATACATATGGATAATGGCCAGACCATAGGTAAGATAGAACTCAGACCCACCATCTGCAGCAAGTTAAACCATAGCCATTGGCCCCAAATGTCAGGGCTTATAATAACTGACAGTTTCCCTAACTGTCGTCCCTACTTCCGACTTAGGACCTTTAAGAGAAAGCCCTAATCTATCCCATAAGGATGTCTCTCTTACAGTTAGTTGCCACCTCCAGCTTCCCCCCAAAACAGCCTCCAAGAAGGGCACGCATGAAACCCTCCCTCTTTCCCTCCATGAAGCTCCTTCCTAGCCCTGCCTGCCTCAGTGATGCCAAACGCAAGGGATGGTATCTGACTCACTTGCTAGGACGAGCTCCCTTTAAACAGCCTTTGGGGCTTCCCAGGTGGTGCAGTGAATCCGCCTGCCAATGCAGGAGACGCATGTTTAATCCCTGAGTCGGGAAGATCCCCTGGAGGAGGAAATGGTAACCCACTCCAGTATTCCTGCCTGGAAAATCCCATGGACAGAGGAGCCTGGTGGGCTACAGCCTATGGGGTCGCAAAGAGTCAGGTATGACTGAGTGGCTGAGCACGCAACCATGCAAACAGCCTTTGCCTGTTCTCATCTAGGAGGTTTTTGTTCATTTCTGTGGCTCAGGCACCCTCGCACACAGTTTCATTTCCAGCTGGGGTCGCCCCCCTGCCCCCAGGCTCACAGTGACTGCAGAACCCACTCAGAAGAGGCAGTTTGGACAACTGATGGACCAGTCTGTCCCAGATGAATGGTAAAGGGGCCCAAGAGATGTTTGAAACCATTGTGTTGTGACCAGAAACTTTATTAACCTGGAAACAATGGGGCAATTGTCCCAGGGCAGACAGAGCAGAATGCTGGAGTCTGGGATAAGCGAGTGGCCTGGGCACAGACTCCCGCGAGTCGAGGCTGGCAGGGGAAGGGGCAGCCATTGACCGTGAACAGGCTGGGCCAGCAGCCACCCGGTCACTTCCTCACTGGAACAAGCCACAGAGGTTCTGAGCAGCCAAAGGCATCTCACTCCTTGAGCCTGTGAAAATTAACCTCTTTCCACTTTCATCAGGTCACCAGACCCACATTAAAGAGATACCTCTTGGGAAGGAGACAGCATTTCTTATCTGAGAACAAAATGTCATCACAGACGGAGAGCTTTCAATACATCATATCTGTATTTTTCAGAGAGAAGAAGTGGGAAATTGAAGAAGTAGAAATTTATCATCTTAAATCAAAAGAGCTATTGGGATCCTTCAGAGGCATATTCCTGACTCTCTCTCTCACGATTTCTGATATTTTAAAAGCCTCAAGAGAAGAATTAAAGTTTTCCTCCGGACAGGGTGCCACAAAGAACCGCACTTACAGTGCTGCTTGGTATTCGGGAGATGATCAGGACAAAGGATGAGGGGGTACCAGGTTGCAGCTCCACCACCCCAACCCCACTCAGCCCAATCTAGGCACACGGATGGGAAGAGAAGAGGCTAGAACATCTTCATTCTTCTTGAAGAACATCTACCGATGATCTAAACTGAGGCCTCTGTTCCGCACTTTTAGTTAGGCTGACTTCGTGGGATCTGCCAGCAGGGCTGTCTCCACGCTGCTGTGGCGTCATGCGACACAGCAGTTACCATGGAGATTATCAGCTGTGAGTGGGCTGTCCATAAGCTGGACCTGCATCTGATAAGTCAAATTTGTCAGTTTGGGAAAAGAGTTATGAGGGTTCCTTTTTTTCTTTCCTCTTGAAGAAATTTCCTTGGCTCCTGCCCCTTGCTCCCCTCCCAGTTTCCAACCGGAGAGACTTTTCCACATTGTGGTCTTGAGTCGGAGAAAGGTTGTTTTATTTTCTCTGGTGATCTGTAGAGTCTGCGAGAAAGCTCAGGAACTTGCACCGGTGGCCCTCCAGGATGATTTAGGGGTAAAGTCAAATGATCTTGTGATTCATTTACAGACTGTGTGTGTGTGCTTGCGATGTCTCTTTAGTCGTGTCCGACTCTTTGCGGCCGTATGGAATGGACTGTGGCCCGCCAGGCTCCTCTGTCCAAGGGATTTCCTAGGCAAGAACACTGCAGTGGGTTGCCATTTCCTACTCCAGGAGATCTTCCCAGCCCAGGGATTGACCCCACATCGCTTATGTCTCCTCCTGGCAGGTGTGTTCTTTGCTACTCGGCCACCCGGGAAGCCTGCAGACCACAGGGCACCCACCATGGGCTTCCTCTCTTGCATGATGGCAATGGTCAGCTGAGCTTTCTCTCCTAAGAGTGTATTTCATTTTCTCCATTGCCATGAGCCGCCCCCAGCATACTAATGATCTCGTGTGTGCGTGTGTGTGCATGCCTGGGCGCACGTCAATGTGTCCTGCTGCTCTCTGTCCCTCCCTCGGCAGGTAACGACTTTTATGGACTGGCTTTATGAGATTAAAGGTGAAACAGCCATTGAATAAAAGGCACCCTGCCAACCTGACAGACTGCGGGAGGCAGGGATGGAACCAGGCCACCAAGGGAGGGACAGGCTATGTGTCTGCCCTGCTGAAGAGCATCACACGACTGTAGGGACAGGGGTGGGAAGGAGGCTCCTGGCCCCAAACACCTTGGTTTCACCTTGCTTTCCCTTTGGCTCATCTCCTAAGATTACAGGAGCCCTTAGCCAGTCTCTCATCCACCACGCCCGTGACCTCACTGCACCCGCTTCAGGGCCTCGCGTGGCAGCTGGTGGGCCCTCTGGACAGCCGCTCCGGAGCCTGCAGCAGGCTGGGGTGAGCAGTGGCCGCCCCAGGCTGGGGGCTCAGGAAGCAACCACGCACAGCGAGTGCCACCCCAGGCCTGGCCAGCGGGTGAGCGCATCCAGCACTGCCGCTCCTCCCGTGGCTGCAGGGCCTGCCTCACACGGAGGGCTGGGTGTGGCTGCAAGGCAAGAGGCCTGATGCCATGAAGCCCAGCTGGACAGCGCCCCACCACTGTGCTCTCCCTCGAGCCCTCCCGGAAGTGCCCCACGTGGGCGCTCCGCTGCGCAAAGGCGGCCCTGGGGCACACCTCTTGGCATCTGAGGGGAACAGGCGGGCGTGATGGCAGAGGTCTGAGTTTTTAAAAGTAAGGCCAACGCTGTGTGTCAACCAGGTCCTGTTGATGGCGTGTGTGAGCGTCCGTGTGTATGTGTGTGCACTTGGTGAGCGTGTCTGTGTGTGCCTATGCATGTGTGTGTGTGAGTGTTTGTATGTGTAGATATGTTTATGTGTGAACTGTGTGGGTTTATGTGTGAACATGAGTGGGTTTGAGTTTCTGTATGTGTGTGTGTGAATTTGCATGTCTGTTTATGTGCCTCTGTGTGTGAGTGTGTGAAAGTCAATCCTGTGCGTGTATGTGTGCAGTTGTGTCTGTGTGTACATGTGTGAAGATGTATGTGAATGAGTGTGTCTCTGTATGGCTCAGATGGTAAAGAATCCACCTGTAGTGCAGGAGACCCGGGTTCGATCCCTGGGTTGATGGGGAAGATCCCCTGGAGGAGGGCATGACACCCCACTCCAGTATTCTTGCCTGGAAAATCCCACGGACAGAGGAGCCTGGTGGGCTGCAGTCCGTGGGGCCACAGAGAGTCAGACACGACTGAGGGACTAACAGTTTCACTTTCACTGTATGCGCGTGAATTTGCAAACCTGTGTGTGCATGTGCACGTGAACATGTGTGAATGTCTATGTGAATGGGTGTGTCTGTGCACACGTCTGTGTGAACACGGGTGTGAGTGTTTCTGTGTATGGATGGATTTGTCTGTGTGTGTGAATGAGTGTGACACACACATCTGTGTCGGGACACACGTTTGTGTGTGGCAGTGCTGGGAGGTGGGTGGTACTGGGCCCTTCTCTTGGGGTCAGTTCTGGAAACCTCAGGCTGCTGCTGGCTGGGGGCATCCACACCCCTAGCCAGAGCCCAGCTTGCTTCTCTGCTGACATCACAGAAGGCCGGGCTGCTCTGGATTCTGGGGGGCTGCTGAGTTGGTTGGACAATGACCATGTTTCGGACTTAAAACTCAGTCTCACAGGTGAGTATACACACAAGGATAGCCTGATGTAGCTTCTTCCCCAAGAGAGCTGTGCGCTTACATGGTCTGTGCAGAGTTCCACTATAGATGCCTCGTCTCCTCGTCTCCCAGCCGTTGTGCCAGGTTTTGCACAACTAGCCCATCCTTTATATTATCGGTTTAGTTCAGTTGCTTGGTCGTGTCCACCTGTTTGCGACCCCATGGACTGCAGCACGCCAGGCCTCCCTGTCCATCACCAACTCCTGAAGCTTACCCAAACCCATGTCCATTGAGTCGGTGATGCCATCCAACCATCTCATCCTCTGTCGTCCCCTTCTCCTCCAGCCTTCAATCTTTCCCAGCATCAGGGTCTTTTCCAAGGAGTCAGCTCTTGGAGTTTATAGAACTCTGTTATATAAAGAATATATATTCTCATTGGAGTGTGATTGATTTACAGTGTTGTGTTAGTTTCAGGTGTATAGCAAAATAAGTCAGTTATACGTGTGCATACATCCACTCTTTTTTAGAATCTTTTCCAATATGTAACAGAGTTTTGAGTCATGTTCCCCGCGCTATATAGTAGGTCCTTGTTAGTTTTCTATTTTATACATAGTAGTGTGTATGTGTTAATCCCAATCTCCCAGTATCTGCCCCACGACCACCCTGGTAACCATAAGATCATTTTCTATATCTGTGACTCTATGTTTTTAAAATGAGTTTATTTGTACCATATTTTTTAGAGCCACATATAAGAGATACCATGTGATATTTGTCTTTCTGTGTGTGACTTACTTCAAAGAGTATGACAGTCTCTAGGTCTGTCCATGTTGCTTCAAATGGCATTGTTTTCATTCTTTTTTATGGCTGAGTAATATTCCATTGTGTGTATATGTACCACATGACCTTGATTTGTTACTCTGTTAATGGACATTGCGGTTGCTTCCATGTCCTGGCTGTTGTAAATAGTAGACCAGCCCTTTCTTTAGATCTAGAAGTGAGGACCCAGAGGGATGAAGCAAAGCTTCCCACGATGTGCAGCGCCATTGTGATCTGAGCTGGGCTTGGAACAAACAGGGCCTTTGCTCACCCCATACTTACCCGTGCCAGTCTGCAAACACCCAATGGGTATGTGATGCTTCCAGAAAGGTATCCAGCATCGGGGCAGGGGTCTTTCATTCTCTGTAAGCTGGGAGCATAAGCCCTGTCTGCCTCCTCACGGCAGTGAAGCACAGCCAGCCCCCCACATGGTTGACCAGGTTAGGGTCTTCAGGCCCCTCTCTCTGCAAGTGGGGCCTGGAGCTGGGCAGAGCAGAGAAGGGGCCCCTCCCAGACCCATCTTCATGCCCATCTCCCCCATCTCAGCCATGTAGCCAGGACAGGAAGCTTCAAAGTCAAGGGCTTTGCTGGATATAAGCTAGTGAGGGCCTGGGTACCAGAGAAGAAAAAGCAGTTACTTTGCTCCTCCTGTATCTTATGTGTTGAAGGGAGCAAAGAAAAACATCTCCTGCATATGGGACTCTTAGAAGGCCCCATTAAGATAGAAGGTTTCTGTAAAGGCCCTAGGAAACCCCCTAAACAGTTACAGAATTGTGTCCAGGGAAAGAGGCAGGCGGCACACAGGACGGTGCCCTGTGTCAGCTGCTCCTGCAGCAGAAGCGAGCCATGAGCACGAGGGCCCGGCTCCTGGCTGTGTTTTATTTTCCTGACTGCTCCCAGGTGCACGTTTCTAGAAGCCCAGAGCTCCAGTGCTACCGGCGGATGGAGACGCAGGCCAGGAGCCAGAACCAGAAAATAAATACACGGAGCCAGAAACCTCATGTTCCGATGCAGCTGAAAGGTAACAGACACGGGCTTTGCGGAGCAGCGGGCTCTTCAGACACCAGCCAGGAACCTCTCCCCACCCCCGCCCCAGAGGCCCTGCTCACAGGCTGCCTCACAGAGACGCTGCGCTGGCCTGGCGGTGGCAGTGCTCAGCATGGGGGCTGCTGCAGACAAGCCAGTCTGCCGCTGCAGGGAAACTCTGCCCACACCCAGCCAGGCCCTGCTCCCCGCTTCCTCTTCACTCCAGGGCCTGCGCGAGGATGGAGAATTGTCTCGAAGGACCTGGGGACTGTTGGTGGTGTCTCCCCACCACTGCCTTGCCCAGGCTACCCACAGATCCACTTTCTCCAAAGGTTTAGCTGGTTTTGATTTATGTGAGGGCCCCATCCCTGGTGGTCAGACAGTAAAGAATCTGGCAGTACAGGAGACCCTGGTTGGATCTCTGGGTCAGGAAGAGCCCCTGGAGAAGGAAGTGGCTACCCACTCTAGTATTCTTGCCTGGAGAATCCCATGGACAGAGGAGACTGGCGGGCTGCCATCCATAGGGTCACAAAGAGTCGGACACGACTGAGGGACTTTCATCTCTGGGGAGGCACCTTGAAGCCTCACACCCATGGACTGTCCTCCCAGAGCACTTGGCACACAGATGCCCATGGCCTGGCGCCTCTGGGTACCTGGAGCATCTCCCTCTCTGCCCTGGCTCAGCTCTAAGCCAGACATGGTTTGCTCCATGCTTCCCATTAGGTGAAAGGGACCAAGTCCTGTACAGGGCCCAGTGTGGGCCGTCTCTTTGCCTCTCTGTTTGCAGGGGGTGCCATGGCAGGGTCTCAAGATAGAGACCATCAATGCAGTCTTCTCAGCCCATGACAAAGGAGGTCTGGGGAGGTGACAGCATCAGCCCTCGGCCCTCTGGGCTAGATGCCCAGCTCCTAACCCTCCACGTGATCAGCTCACTGGGCCAGTTTCCTCGTCTGTAAAATAGGATGCAAATGAGGCCCACCTCACAGAGTTGACCTAAGGATTAAATGAGGCTTTATGTGTATACACAGATGTATCTATATACATACTCATGTGTATATATGAAATTATATATACAAATATAAATGAATTATATGAGTGTATATATATAATTGTATATATATTTATACATAAATGATATTTTAGATATAAATATCTATGACATTATAAATACATGTACTATTTAAAGTACTTAGAACAGAGACTTCCCTGGTGATCCAGGGGTTAAGAATCTGACTTGCAATGCGGGGGTCACAGGTTTGAACCCTGGTCAGGGAACTAAGATCTGATATGCTCTGGAGCGAGCAAGCCCATGCCACAACTAGAGTCCACACGACGCAAGGGGAGACCCCATGTGCTGTAACTGAGGCCCTATGCAGCCACATAAATAAATGAAGACAAAATTGTTTACGTACTTAGGACAATGCCTGGCGCACAGTGAAGGCTCCATAAATATTAATTGTTTTTCTTTTTGTTCTTCCTCTGGTTCTCATTGTTGTTGTGATAAGCACGGCTTTGAGATCAGGCAGCCTGGATTTCAATCTCCATCTAGCCCTTTAATAGCCCTTGAGCAGAGGTGAACTTCCTCCACCTATCCAAGCCTTACTAAATGTCTGCAGATTAAGGTTCATTACAAATCATAGGTCTGGGGCCACCTGGTGGTCCAGTGGTTAGGATTTTGCCTTCCAATGCAGGGGGTGCCTGTTCAATCCCTAGTCGGGGAGATAACATCCCCCAGGCTTTGTGGCCAAAAAACCAAGACATAAAAAACAGAAGCAACATTGTAACAAATTTAATAAAGATTTTTAAAAAATAGTTTACTATTAAAAGAAATAGTGGGCCTTGGAGAAGGCAATGGCACCCCACTCCAGTACTCTTGCCTGGAAAATCCCATGGACGGAGGAGCCTGGTAGGCTGCAGTCCATGGCGTCGCACAGAGTTGGGCACGACTGAGCGACTTCACTTTGACTTTTCTCTTTCATGCATTTGAGAAGGAAATGGCAAACCACTCCAGTATTCTTGCCTGGAGAATCCCAGGGATGGGGAAGACTGGTGGGCTACCGTCTATGGGGTTGCACAGAGTCGGACACGACTGAAGCGACTTAGCAGCAGCAGCAGAAAACTGTACACTTAAAACTGGTTAAAATAGTAAATTTTATTTTACGTAGATTTACCACAATAAGGAAAAATCCACCATAAATGAATATCAGATATTTGTCACACAAGTATCAGGAATCCACCAAATGAAGCCCATATTTTAATGAGAATATTATTTGAAGGAGTGATACTCAGGTCGTGTGTCTGGGGCACGGTGATTGCGTTTGGAAGAGACCCTGGAAGTGGGGCCATGCTGGGCCTGGGGGCCTGCGAGGTGTCCAGACTAGAGGCCAGTGAGGCCAGGCGTGCTTGCAGCTCTGGGATAAGTCTATGTGGCTGCATCAGGGACATGCTGGTGACCCTGGAGACAAGGCACTCGGGTCTCTCGACAAGCCCTTCCTTGCAGACAGAGTCCGGAGGAGGATCTTGCCCGTGGTTGTCTAGGCAAGAGGCCTGTGTGTGTTAGTTGCTCAGTTGTGTATGACTCTTTGCGACCCCATGGACCCTGCCAGGGGTCCTCTGTCCATAGGATTCTCCAGGCAAGAATACTGGAGAGTGTTGCCGTTTCCTCTTTCAGGGGATTTTCCTGACCCAGGGATAGAACCTGGGTCTCCTGCACTGCAGGTGGATTCTTTACCACTGAGCCACCAGGAAAGCCAGAGGCCTCCTTGCCTTCTTTTCAGACTTTTCCAGAGCACATGCTCCAGTACAGTCTCATAGCACAACAGGCATCTCTGCCCTGCTCAGCCCCAGAGTCACCCAGCATGCCTTTATTCCAAAGCCCCAGCAGTGAAAGAACAGCCACAGCGTGATGGCTCCAGCTGTGAACCGTCACCCAGGAGTTAGGGACTAAGGAGAGCTGTCGTTCATCACCAGGTGCTCACAAGCCGGCCTCTGGTTGCCTAGGCAACCTGGAAGGGCCCCTGCCTTCCCTCCAGGACAAGCCTGCTGCTTCCCATGATGCAGACAGTTCTGGCGAGGAAGGATGGAAGTGGTGTGGACCATAGGAGGGGGCCCTGCAGGAGGCCTCACAAGAGGGCTCCCAGCAGAGCCTGTGAAGGTCACCTCATTTGCTGAGCATCCCATGCACCAGGCAGCATGCCAGGGTTCCCTTTGAGTTAGAAGGGTTCCCTTTTCTCCTCACCCTCTCTACCCTTTGCTGTCTGTAGACTTTTTGATGATGGCCATTCTGACTGACGTGAGGTGGTACCTCACTGGAGTTTTGATTTGCATTTCTCTAATAATTAGCAATATTGAGCATCCTTTCATGCGTGTGTCAGCCGTCTGTATGTCTTCTTTGGAGAAATGTCTATTTAGGTCTTCTGCCCATTTTTTGATTGGGTGGGGTTTTTTGTTTCGTTTTTTTTTGTTTTGGTATTGAGCAGTATAAGCTGTTAGTGTATTTTGGATATATATGACCGTCAAAATAAAATCACGCACACACCACCTGCCACTTTAGGAAGTTCTTATCTTCCCAGGTGGTGCTCGTGGTAAAGAACCCACCTGCCAATGCAGATTAGACATGAGACATGCAGGTTTGTTCCCAGGGTCGAGAAGATCCTCTGGAGGAGGGCACAGTGACCCACTCCAGTATTCTTGCCTGGAGAATCCCACGGACAGAGGAGCTTGGTATGTGACAGTCTGTTGGATCACAAAGAGTCAGACACAACTGAAGTGACTTAGCATGCATGCATCTTAAGTAATCTTATCTGCAAAGACCGTATTACTAAGTATGTTAGGTCACATTCTGTGGTTCTGGGTGGACATGGATTAAGGGGGACACTGTTCACCCCGCGTGGACAGTGTGAGCAGGGGCATGAACATGTGACTCACAGTCATGCTGGGAGGTGAGGGGGGCATGAGAGGTGCCTGTTAATTACTGAGAGGCAGCTCCGTGAGGGTACCCTGGAGAGGACATAGGGGACACAGAGTGTCTCTGGTCCCCTCACTGCTGGGTTCTTCTGGAACTTTTCACCTGCATCAGGAGAGGAGATCAGAGATCACCGAAAGGTGCTCAGGCTTCAGAGTCCTAGGTCTATGCAGCTCTGGTGTCCAAGGACATGCAGGACCATCAGAACAGAGACGGGAAGGCGTGACCCAGTGCCTCCGGGATCCACGCCACAGCTGATGTCCCCAAGTTATTCACGGAGGAGGACACACACTGATCGAGAAGGAGGAAGCAGCGCAAGGGAAAGGGCCGGAGGGGACGCGTGCCAGGCCCGGGGACTCCCTGGGGCCGGGGCACGGCCCGCTGCCACTGCCCGTGGCGCAGCAGGCAGGGCAAGAGGCCAGGTCCTCTTGTTTCCCACTGACATCTCCTCCCGCCCGGCTCTGAGCAAAAATTTCTGGGAGTAAAGGAGTGATCGGGGTAGTGCAAGGCAAGCGGCAGCCCTCCGGGTCACGCCCGCGGCTGACGGCGGCTGCCTGGGGTGTGGCTGGAGTCATTTCTCTGCAAGTCAGTCTTAGGTGAAAGAGAATCGCAGCCCTCGCGAGGCCCCTTCGGTTTCTACCAGTCTTGAAATCGTTTGAAAATAGCAACAGTAAGTCCCAATGCTGGGCTTGGAGGATGGCTGCCCTGGTGTCGCACAGTCTGGTTGGGCAGCTCCTCCTGACCCTGGGCTATGTGCCTGGGGGACAGGGGACACCTCGAAGCTTTAACTTAAAGTGAGAACAGAGGGCATGGCCTCTCTGCCTGCCCTGGGGGAGAGAAGGATCTGGGTGCAGGCCCTTTCTGCCACCAGAGGTCAGGGGACTTGGGGTCCTCTGGCGCTGTGTGTTGACAGCCACCTCAGACCCCATTAACTGAAAAGCCACACTTGAGCGTTGTTCAGCCTTGGACTAAGCCTTGACGTATGAAGGCTTCAGGACTGCCCCAGAGCCGAACCACTGACCTTGCGGAGCACAGAGACTGGATACACGCACACATAAGGTTACATGTCGCTAAGAGTCAGACAGGACTGAGCGACGTCACTTTCACTTTTCACTTTCATGGACTGGAGAAGGAAATGGCAACCCACTCCAGTGTTCTTGCTTGGAGAATCCAAGGGACGGGGGAGCTTGGTGGGCTGCCGTCTATGGGGTCACACAGAGTCGGACACGACTGAAGCGACTTAGCAACAGCAAGGTTACATGGATACCCAGGCAACATGCTCCTGGAACACAGAGGAGGGCTCTGGTGTGAAATGGCCACATAAGCCTCTTTGGGTGTTGGCTCAGCCCAGACATCCTCTGGTCGGAGAATTGCCTCCCCATCACCGAGGTGGGTCTTAAGCAGCACATGCTCCCCTGGCTCTTTCTTTTGTCTGGTTCTCCAGAAAAACAGAATCCATAGGACACACACACAGAGTGGTTTATTATAAGAACTCAGCTCACAAGACTACAGAAGCTGACAGTTCCAATAGCTGCATTCAGTAAATGAGAGACAAAGGGGCTGCGAATGTGCTCCTGGTCCAAGTGCCAAAACCTGAGAACCAGAGCTTCAGCAGTGTGAGCTCCACTGTGAAAGCCAGCATGGGCAAGACCCAGAAGAGCTGTGCTTCATCTTGAGTCTAAAGGCAGGAAAAGATCCAACTCCCAGCTCAGAGGCAGCAGAGCCGGAGGAATGCCCTCCGTGTGAGAGGGTCAGCCTTCGTGGTCTAGTCAGACCTTCCACTGATGAGATGAGGCCTACCTACTGTAGGATGAGCAATCTGCTTTACTCAGTCTATTAATCTCAAACACTGAACTCATTCAGAGAAGCCCTCTCAGAAACACTTGGCTCAGAACAATGTTTGATCGAACATCTGGGCACTCCAAACCCAGAAGAGCTGTGCTTCATCTTGAGTCTAAAGGCAGGAAAAGATCCAACTCCCAGCTCAGAGGCAGCAGAGCCGGAGGAATGCCCTCCGTGTGAGAGGGTCAGCCTTCGTGGTCTAGTCAGACCTTCCACTGATGAGATGAGGCCTACCTACTGTAGGATGAGCAATCTGCTTTACTCAGTCTATTAATCTCAAACACTGAACTCATTCAGAGAAGCCCTCTCAGAAACACTTGGCTCAGAACAATGTTTGATCGAACATCTGGGCACTCCATGGCCCAGCCCATTGTCAATCAAATTCCCTCTCTAAATGAATTTCTGACTAAGAGCAGGGAGACCACCTGGTCTCTGTCTGGGCAGGATCTGGGTCCCAGTGGATTGGAGACTTTTTTTTCAGATATGCTCCCACTCTCCTCCCCCGCTCTCGAGTCCCTCAAGACACCATCTTTCTCAGCCCCTGCACTATGATCATGGCATCCCTTTCCCTTAAATGAGCTTGGGGTGCGTTTCTTTACTTGCAACACCCCCACAGCCCCTGTGAACACTGGCTTCTTTCCATCAGGCCCTTCCTCCACCATGAGGTCTTTATGGACCTTCCCCCATCCCGAGCTGTTACCATTGGGCTGGATCACCCCCAGCAAACTGGCCTGCCACAGAGTCTTCCACCTTCCATTCTGTGACAACAATCAGGGTGAAAACTGAACACTGGGTTTTCATTTGTGTGTGTGTATATATATATATATATATATATTTTTTTTTATCATCAGACACTTGCTTCCAGAGGCATAGTTCCACTGAGGTGATCACTAACCTACACAGAAATGGTACCTCTCAGAGTCCCCTTCAGGGCAAGTTTGAAAGATTTTAACGATTATACTTACAAGTATAACGATTATACTTGCAAACTGGAGCTTCCAGAAATGCCAGTAAAGTCAGATATATGGTTTTCATAACAATTCTAGTTACAGAGGCTTCTCCTCCATTCTTGGCTTGGTATGTACAGTATGGTTAAAACTGAAATGTCAAAGAGGAATGATTAAAAGCCAGGAAGTGGGCATTAAGAAACCTGCCTCATTGTGCTTTCTTTTATTTGTGGAGGAGATAAAGGCAGAGAGACAGGAGGGCAGCTGACCCTGTGTGAACATGACCGCATCTTTGTAGGATTATTGGAAATCTGTGGATTGATTTTAGCTTCACACTGGCTGGACCATCACTGTGGTTTCAGGCTGAAGAGAGGAGGACCGAGTTCCACAACTGCACTTTAGGAAGGAGCCTTGGAGATGACCTAAACTAGCCCCTTACCTGTCAGGTGGGGACACGGGGGTCCTGAGGTGTTCGGTGTCACACAGCCAAGCAGTGGGAAGCTGGCTTTCACAGTCAGACCCAAAGTCCAGATGGACTCAAACTGAATGTAAAAATGAAACTTTCCAACCATAAGAAAAATATATTCATGACATCGTGGTAGGGAAGAAAGAATGCATGTGCTGTGCTAAGCTGCTTCAGTCATGTCCAACTCTTTGCAGCCCCATCGACTGTGGCCTGCCAGGCTCCTCTGTCCGTAGGATTTCCCAGGCAAGAATACTGGAGTGGGTTTCCACTCCTCCTCCAGGGGATCTTCCCAAGCCAGGGATCAAACCCAGGTCTCCTGTAGTGCAGACAGTGTCTAAAGTCTGAGTTTCCTGGGTCCTGAGGGGGAGGGACTTCCCTGGTGGTCCAGTGGCTAAGACTTTGCGCTGCCAATGCAGGGGTTCCAGGGTCGATCTCTGGTCAGGGAACTAGATCCCACAAACCACGACTAAGATCCAGAGCAACCAAGTTAATAAATTATTTTTTTTTTAAGCCAGAGGAAGGGTCTTGTGGGAAAGAATGGAAGAGTCCCTGGGCTCCCCAGGTGGCGCCAGTGGTAAAGAACCCACCTGCCAGTGCAGGAGACGCAAGAGACGTGGATTGGATCCCTCGGCCAGGAAGGTCCCCTGGAGGAGGGTATGGCGACCCACTCCAGTATTGTTGCCTGCAGAATCCCATGGACGGAGGAGGCTGGTAGGCTGCAGTCTACAGGGTTGTAAAGAGTCAGACGTGACTGAAGTGACTGAGCACGCAGCGCTGGTGCTGGGCAGGGTGCTAGGCCCCTGCCAACATGCAGCCCCCTAGAGCAGTTCTGTGAGCTGTGACCATCCCTGCCACGTGGACGAAACGGAAGCTGAAAAGCCCTGTTGCTTGTCATGATCACATACCCGGTGAGTGACAGGGGCCGTCCGTCACCAGCTTGTGAAACGTCTCCTATGGAGCCATCAGCTTCCCTCTCTTTCCCTCCAACTGGTTGCCCTTTATAAAATGCAAGTTGGACCATCATTGGGCCCTTTGGGGTGTCCTGATATGTGCCACGGAAAACCCAAACTCCCACCCACCCTGAGGCCCTTGGTGACACGGCCCATCACGTCCCTGCCTTGCCTCTCCCCACTGCTCTTTTTTCGCCAGTTCCCAGAATGCAGGCAGGCTTCCTCAGGGCCTTTGCACACGTTTTTCTGTCACCAGAGAGCCTCCTCTCACTTCCCCACATGGCCAACACTGCTGCCTCTTAAACCTCCCTTCCTGAGAGAACTTTCTGCAGACCTGGCACCCACAGTATTAGCATTGGCCGTACACAATTTATTTCTATTTATCTGTTTAACCTTTGTTGCCGTAATAGACTCTGTACCCTGTAAAGGCAAAATACAGACAGCTTTAAGCCAATTAACAATGTTGTGATGTTTTCAGGTGAACAGCAAAGGGACTCAAGCATACATATACACGTATCCATTCTCTCCCAAATTCCCCTCCCACCCAGGCTGCCACATAACATTGAGCAGAATTCCCTGTGCTGTATAGCAGGTCCTTGCTGGTTATCCATTGTAAATACAGCAGTGTGTACATGTCTATCCCAAACTCTCTAACTATGCCTTCCCCTCCTCCTTTGCCTGGGCAACTGTAAGTTTGCTCTTTAAGTCTGTGAGTCTGCTTCTGCTTCATAAGTCCATTTGAATCATTTCTTTTTAGATCCTACATATAAGGGATGTCACATGGTATTTCTCCTTCTCCAGACAGGATTTCTCTTTCTCCAGACAGTTTTATCCTGGACTGGACCTTTAACTCAAACACAGTGCCTGGTACTTTGTACAGCTCGATAAAAGTGTGCTGGCTGCATGCCAGATCCATCCTGAAATGCTTCAAGCATGGTCCCTAATCAGCTGTGTGATATTAGTGACCCACCGTTGCTTTCTTAGCCTCATGAAATCCAAGCAAAACTCCCGTGCTTCTAGCTCTGACATGCCCCATCCCTCTGCTACTCAAAGAGAAATAGCCCTACTGTGTGCCAGGCACTGTGGCAGGTGCCAAGTACTAGAAACACTGTGCAGCCTGGACTCAGGCAGCGTCCAGGATGAGTCTAAGCTTACCTGATGCTCTTGGCCTCCAACTTTTCAGGTGATGGCTGACCCCCAGATGATGACTTGCCTGGCCAGGGAGCTTCTCTGGTCATGATGGGGACAAGCTCCAGAGTCCAGGAAGCATGAACAAGCTTCCAAAGGCTAAGGTAGCAAAGGAGCAGCAGCTGATGGCCAGTCTGAGGACAGAAATTTCAGGGCATCACCCATCCCCACTGAGGACAGATCGGCTACAGCCCTGCTGCCCAGCCCTGAGCTGAACTCTTAGTTGGGGATGTTATTCCTACATCAATCCTGGCTGTCGACTTGAAGACTATTTGACCTGACTGTTCCTAAGCTTTGTACAAAACTGTGACTGAATAATGGAATCTGTGAGACTTTCTCGGCAGGAAGGAAACCCGAGGGCACAGAGGCCCGCATCTCATCTGTGCACAGTCCAGGCGGGCAGCGAGCCTGGCGGTCAGCAGAACAGACCCCTGCCATCATTTTGCTGGCGTCTTTTATCACCAATGGGCTTCCCTGGTGGCTCAGATGGTAAAGAATCTGCCTGCAATGCAGAAGACCCTGGTTTGATCCTTGGGTCAGGGAGATCTCCTGGAGAAGGGAATGACTACCCACTCCAGTGTTCTTGCCTGGAGAATCCCTTGGACAGAGGAGCCTGGTGGGCGACAGTCCATGGGGTCACAAAGAGTCAGACATGACTGAGCGGCTAACGCTTCCACTTGGCCATCACAGGCTCTGTCCATAGTCTGCTCTTCAGTGTGCCATTTTAGTTTTTAGGTACAGTTCTAAAATTTACCTGGCTTCACTTAGGGGATCCCCATGAAGCTGTTCATTGCTAAGAAGGGAAATAACTATCCAAGGGAAATGACCAAAAACCAACTTGAAGGATATTAGGAGGGCACAGGGCAGTGTGACCAAAAGGTCGCCTTAGGTGGGCAGTGATGCCGATGCACTGGGCAGCCCTGGGCAGATGTGCCGTCCTCCCCGGGCAGATGCGCCGTCCTCCCTGACCTCTTTCTTTCATTGTTCAGTCGCTCAGTCGTGTCTGACTCTTGGTGACTCCATGGACTGCAGCACGCCAGGTTTCCCTGCCCTTCACCAGCTCCCAGAGCTTGCTCGAACTCATGCCCATTGAGTCAGTGATGCCATCCAACCATCTCATCCTCTCTCATCCCCTTCTCCTCCCGCCTTCAATCTTTCCCAGGATCAGGGTCTTTCCCAATGAGTCAGCTCTCCGCATCAGATGGCCAAAGTATTGGAGCTTCAGCTTCAGGATGAGTCCTTTCAATGAATATTCAGGGTTGATTTCTTTTAGAATTGACTGATTTGATCTCCTCGGAGTCCAAGGAACTCTCCAGAGTCTTCTCCAGCAACATAGTTTGAAAGCATCAGTTCTTTGGTGCTCAGCCTTTTTTCTTGTCCAGCTCTTGTATCCATAAATGACTACTGAAAAAGCCATCTTTGACTACATGGATCTTTGTAGGCAAAGTAATATCTCTGCTTTTTAATACTTTGTCTAGGTTTGTCATTGCTTTTTTCCAAGGAGCAAGTGTCTTTTAAGTTCATGGCTGCAGTCACTGTCCACAGTGATTCTGGAGTCCAAGTCTGTCACTGTCTCCACTGTTTCCCCCTTCTATTTGCCATGAAGTGATGGGACTGGATACACGATCTTTGTTTTCACTCTTCTCTTTCACCTTCATCACTTTCTGCCCTAAGGGTGGTGTCATCTGCAATATCTGAGGTTATTGCAGTTTCTCCCTGCTGTCTTGATTCCAGCTTGTGCTTCCTCCAGCACATCATCCCTATAAACAAAACTGCTGCTGCTAGGTCGCTTCAGTCGTGTCCGACTCTGTGCGACTCCATAGACGGCAGCCCACCAGGCTCCCCCGTCCCTGGGATTCTCCAGGCAAGGCACTGGAGTGGGCTGCCATTTCCTTCTCCAATGCATGAAAGTGAAAAGTGAAAGTGAAGTCGCTCAGTCGTGACCGACTCTTCGCGACCCCATAGACTGCAGCAGCCCAGGCTCCTCCATCCATGGGATTTTCCAGGCAAGACTACTGGAGTGGGGTGCCATTGCCTTCTCCTATGAACGAAGCTAGTGGAGGTCTATTTCTATTTGGGTTCAGGCTCAGTGGCTCCTGGCTCTCAACTGCTGTGGTTTCAGACCTCACTCGGGGCTCTTTGCATGAGGCCAGGACCTGGGGTCAGGCTTCCGAGGATGGGGTAGTCCCCTGACTGAGGCCACAAAGTGAGAGAACAGAATGGGTTCTGGCCCTGGGACTATCTAGTTCCTGGGATCAGCAGAGACACTGGCCAATCCTGGATATCCTGGTAGCTTCATGTTCCTTTGGCTTCCCAGGTGGTACAGTAGTAAAGAATCCCCCTGCCAATGCAGGAGACATGGGTTCGATCCCTGGATTCGAAAGATCCCCTGCAGGAGGAAATGGCAACTTCTTTTAATATTCTTGCCTGGAAAAATCTCATGGACAGAGGAGCCTGGTAGGCAACTGTCCATGGGGTTGAAAGGAGTCGGATACGACTGAGCAACTGAGCACACATGCATGCACATGGTCTCCTTTACACAGGTGAGTGCCTGCTCCCACATGCACACGGCCTCCTTTACACAGGTGAGTGCCAGCTCCCGCATGCACACGGCCTCCTTTACACAGGTGAGTGCTCGCTCCCGCATGCACACGGCCTCCTTTACACAGGTGAGTGCTCGCTCCCGCATGCACACGGCCTCCTTTACACAGGTGAGTGCCCCCTGGAGCATAGAGCAAAGACAGATAGAGGGAGGCAGGAGGAAGCTGACTCAGCCTGAGGACCAGTGAAGTGCTGGGCTGGTGGGTGACCTCGATGATCTCGGGTAAGCCCCGTCAACCTTGTGAAGTGGAGATTGTTACCCCCATACAATGCGTGATGAAATGAAGGCTCGTCAGGCTACTCAGCTTGCATAAGAGCACACCGGTACTGGCAGGGTACAGTGTACACACAGGCTCATCTAAGGCATCCACACCAGGCTGTATCCCACGGATGGGAGGGCAAGTCCAAGCCGATGGCCCCTGCCCTTGCCAGCTGAGCTGGGATCCTTAGTAAGGATCTGCAGACACACAGGACAGATATTCCAGTTAGAAGGTCCTGATAACTTGAAATGTGAACTTTTTAATGTGGTCTCAATTAGATCACAATTTTCTCTGGACCACTTTCTCATATCTTCATTACTTTTATCACTTGTCAACATGTCACCATTTATTTGGAACTGTGGAAAAGAAACTAGAGAGAACATAATTCACTTAATAAACTCTTACTGAATGCTAAAGTAAAAAAAAAAAAAAAAGTTTGCCAAACTAAGCATTGGCTGCAACCAACTAATACTCAAATGCCCCCTCCCACTCATCCGCAAGTTAGCTTTGGGTCAATACATCCCCCTTGTAGACACTTCAAAGGGAAAGTGTACGTCTGGTCAGTGGGATCAATGACCCAGCTTCAGGGTCTAAAAGGCCATGAAGGGCTCTTGAGGCCAGCGCAGTGATCAATTGTGTAAACTTGGAGGTGGTAGTTTAAATATTCTTTCATCCAGACGTTTCTCGGCGTTGATCATTTTGCAGAAAGACTCCACAACTGTCGAGGAGGGATGTTTACCAAGTTCACAGTCAGGGCAAAGGTGAGGCCAGGAGAGCCCTGAGCAGGGAGCAGGGTGGAGTAGGCAATCTGGGGATGGCACATTGAATGGAGGTGGAGGGATGACCTGGAAGGTCAAGTGCAAGAGAGCAAAGGTGTCGCTCAGTACTGGAAGAGACACCCAAGGAAAGCGGAGGAAAAATCAGGTGTGCCATCCACTAGGGGCAGAGCTGAGGGGCCAGCTCAGGCTGCCTGATTCCCAACCTCGGGCATTTTCTGGGTGGTCATTTGGTCCCATGCATGTTCTAGAAAGTCACCATGCCTTCCTAAACAGATCACCAGACTGGGCAGAAACTTGGGATGAAGGGAGATTCCAACTTTGAAAGCAGAATTCTCTGCAATACATTCTTGTTTATAGTTTCCAAATCAAGACCCTGATGCTGGGAAAGATTAAAGGCAAAAGGAGAAGGGGGCAGCAGAGGATGAGATGGTTGGATGGCATCACTGACTCAGTGGACATGAGTTTGAGCAAACTCTGGGAGAAAGTGAATGACAGGGGAGCGTGGCGTGCTACAGTCCATGGGGTCGCGAATAGTCAAACATGACTTGGTGACTGAACTGCAGCAGCAGCTGGGAAAGGGAGAAGACAGGGGGTATCCAGAAAGTTGCCTTGTGCCCGAGGCCAGGACTTGATGTGGCTTGGGGCAGTGTGAGGCAGGGAAAGTGGCAGCCGAGGCACAGGGGTGTCCTCTTCAGACCGCAGGCCTGCCTGGCCTTGGAGGAACGGCGAGGAGGCAGTCATGGCAAGAATGCTCCTTATAAATGGCTTTCATTGTGAAATACCTCATGCAGATATGCTACAAAATGTATTATGTGTTAAAAAACGGATCTGAGCAGTTTAAAGAATCACCATATTAATAAAATGAACACTTGGGGATCCATACCCAAGGCTGGAAAAAAAGCATTTTCACCCCGATGTTCATTGCACCACTATTTACAATAGTCAAAATATAAAAGCAATCTAAATGGCCATCAGTGGACTAACGGTTAAAGAGGCAGTACAGATATACAGCGGAATATTACTCAGTCATAGAAAGAGTGAAACAGTGCCATCTGCAGCAACGCAGATGGACCACAGATGGTCATACTCGGAGGAGTAAGTCGAAGGAGAAAGATGAAAAACCACGTTACGTCACTTACACGTGGAATCTGAAAAATGATGCAAATGAATTTATTTACCAGACAGACTCACAGACTTAGAAAACAAACTCATGGTTACCAAAGGGGGAAGGTGGAGAGGGATAAATCGGGAATTTGGGATTAACAGACACACATTACTATTTATGGGGCTTCCCGGTGGTGTTAGCGGTAAAGAACCTGCCTGCCAGTGCGGGAGATGTGAGAGATGAGGTTTCCAATCCCTGGATCAGGAAGATCCCCTGGAGGAGGGCATGACAATGTACCCCAGTATTCCTGCCTGGAGAATCCCATGGACAGAGGAGCCCGGTGGCTCCATAGGGCCCGGAATGAGGGCCCTCCCTGCTCTCATCAGGATGGCTTATTTCGGGAAGCTGAAGCAGGTCACAAGGAGGCAATGGGGGAAAACCTCTCAGCAATGAAAATGAAATCACCTCGTTCACCCGAGGATCATGACAAATAAAAGCCCAAACTGAAGATACACAGACAATAAATGCCACATGCCAAGTGAGATGTCTGCTTTTGCTGAGTCCAAACAGTGTTATAGTTAAGATGGCTAATCCTTGTGTTTTCCTAAAAAACTACAGAATATACCAAACAGCCTTGACAATTCATTTCCAGATGAATAAATGTCACATGGCTGCCTGATAAAATCTGAAGAAGCTGGAAACAAGTGTATGAGTTTGGGATCATCCTGTGAAAATGGATAGGGGCAACTGATGAGAGGGGAGAGGTCCCTGTGGGCAAGAAGGGCTCTCAGAGCAGGTGTAGCTTCCTGCAGGGACCCACATGCCACCCTCAGGACTGGGGAGCCCGGTCAGAGATAGCATCAGATTGTTAACTGTATTAATAACTCCATCACTTGGTGAAATTATGTCGGTAATCAGGAAAAAAAATTACAGCCCTAATTTCTTCTTCAAATTCTGATTTTGGACCCTGGACTCAAAAAAAATGGAGGTACTTATGACAGTTGGAGTTTAGCCACTGAGGGAGTTAACATGTCCTGGAGTGGAAGGGGGTAAAAGAAACAGATAAGAAAAAACTGCACTAGAAAGTGAAATTGGATTTTTAAAAAATCAATGAAGTAACCAGGCTATTAAAATGGAAAATAAGTCTGATGTCATTCTGCAAAATAAAAGGCTTGAGTCACCTGCAGAGCCACTTAATTAAGCACAGGAAGTAAGAGAGAACTTGAGTGATTTTCCCCATGAATGTCAGCATTTCAAAATGAGCAAGGCTTAGGCAGAGAGTGTTCCTTCTAATCAGAGAGCTAAATCAGTTCTTTTGCCCTCAGGACATCTTGATACATTTGAAGCTGATGAAGAGCAAAAGGAAGGTATTAAGTATGAGCCAAGTTCCGGATGAATTGAGAGGGTCGCACTGACATATATACACCGTCATCTGTGAAATAGATGACCAGGGGGAAGCTGCTGTCTAGCACAGGAGCTCAGCTTGGTGCTGTGTGATGCCATAGAGGGGTGGGATGGGAGGTGAGGGGGAAGGGAGGCTCAAAAAGGAGGGGAGAGATGTATACATACAGCTGATTCATAATCAAAGTCAAATCCCTTATGAGTATACAGTGGAGGTGACGAACAGATACAGCAGAGGTGACAAATAGAGTGCCTGAAGAACTATAGATGGAGGTTTGTATCATTGTACAGGAGTCAGTGATCAAAACCATCCCAAAGAAGGGCAATGCCAAAGAATGTTCAGACTACTGTGCAGTAATTAGGCTCATCTCGCACACTAGCAAAATTATGCTCAAAGTTCTCCAAGCCGGACTTCAATAGTACGGGAACCATGAGCTCCCAGATGTTCAAGCTGGATTTAGAAAAGGCAGAGGAACTAGAGATCAAATTGCCAGCATATGCTGGATCATGGAGAAAGTGAGGGAATTCCAGAAAAACTTCTACTTCTGCTTGACTGACTGTGCTAAAGCCTTTGACTGTGTGGATCACAACAAACTGGAAAATTCTTGGAATACCAGACCACCTTACCTGTCTCCTGAGAAACCTGTATGCAGGTCAAGAAGCAACAGTTAGAGCCAAACATGAACAATGGACTGGTTCAAAATTGGGAAAGGAGTATGACAAAGCTGTATATTGTCACCTGGTTATTTAATTTATATGCAGAGTACTTTATGCGCAATGCCAGGCTGGATGACTCACAAGCTGGAATCAAGACTGCTGGAAGAAATATCAACACCTCAGATAAGCAGATGATACCACTCTAATGGTAGGAAAGCAAAGGGGAGCTAAAGAGCCTCTTGATAAGAGTGAAAGAGGAGAGTGAGAAAGTCGGCTTAAAACTCAGCATTCAAAAAACTAAGGTCATGACATCTGGCCCCATCACTTCATGGCAAATAAAAGCAGAAAAAGTGGAAACAGTGACAGATTTTATTTTCTTGAGCTCCAAAATCACTGCAGACAGTGACTGCAGCCATGAAATTAAAACACACTTGCTTCTTGGAAGGAAAACTATGACAAACCTCTACAGGGTATTCAAAAGCAGAGACATCAGTTTGCCAACAAATGGTTTTCCCAATAATCATGTATAGATGTGAGAGTTGGACCATAAAGAAGGCTGAGTGTTGAAGAATTGATGCTTTTTAATTGTGGTGCTGGAGAAGACTCTTGAGAGTCCCTTGGACAGAAAGGAGATCAAACCAGTCAACCCTAAATAAAATCAACCCTGAATATTCAGTGAAAGGACTGATGCTAAAGTTCCAATATTTTGGCCACCTGAGCCAACTTACTGGAAAATATCCTGATGCTGGGAAAGGTTGAAGAAAAAGGAGAAGCAGGTGGCAGAGATGATTGGATGGCATCACCGACTCAATGAACATAAATTTGAGCAAACTCCAGGAAATAATAGAGAACAGAGGAGCCTGGCATGCTGCAGTCCTTGGGGTCACTAAAAGTCATACACAACTTAGCAACTGAACAATAAGATAGCTGACTCGCCTTGTTGCGCAACATTAACTAACAGGAGATTGTAAAGCAATCACCCTCCAATAAAACACTTAAATAAATACATATATAAGAATGGTCTGAAAGGCACCCAAGCAGGGGCGAAAGTAAGCTTTCTGCTTGAGGTCCCCGAGACTGTGAGATGAAGGCCATGGAGTAGGCATGGGGACACTCTGGGACAGGGACGCCCCCTGGGCAGGGGTGGGGGAGGCTTCACTCACATTTATGAGGTCAAAGGAAGATACTTGAAGGTCTTTCAGGGTCCTTGGGACTATAGGCTTTCACTTCTGCCTATAGCAGCTGAGAAGGACAGCAACCAGGTTTGGGGTTTAATAGGAGTGAGGTGGGACCCACAGGAGCTCTGAAGACACCTTCCGGGGGCCCTCTGAACCTGTGTGGGCAGGGTCTGGCGCCTTCCCTGCTTCCGCCCAGCCGCTGTCAGTCTCTGCTGGGAGGCAGCTCTGGGGGCACCCCAGAGGGCAGTGGCGTTGGAATGAACGCCCAGCCCCATCCCAGGGAAGCTCACAACGTTCACGGGGGCATTGGTTCTGGGTCCTCTGGGTCCCACGTGGCAGAACGCCTAGGATCCTCGGGTCACGAACTATTGGGCTGGCTGAAAAGTTCATTTGAGGTTTTCCATACTATCTTATGGAAAAACCCTGATGAACTTTGTGGTCAACTCAATACAATAGACTCAACCAGAACCAGGATCTCTCTCTGAGACCTGGTACTTACAGCATTACTGGCCCCCACCACACACACACACACACACACACACACACACACACACACACTGTCCCTACATCCTTATCCATCCCTGTTCATATTCTACTTGCCTTTCTGTCTGGGACTGGGATTTGAACCCTGTCTCTGACGTTCACTGGCCAAATGCCCTGCCCTGGGAAAGCAGGATGGCTTGCCCACTTTCTCATCTGCCCGTCAGGGACTGTCTGAGAGTTGGCACGTTTCCTTGGGTAACAGGCCTGGTACAGGCCTCCAGATTGCCCACCTAGCCTGACCCCTCTCTGGGATTCCTCCCCCTGTAACTTATAAGTTCCTGCTGCTACAGCCCTATGGTGGGTGAACAAGCTCTCACACTCCCACCTGCCACCCATGGGTGTGGAGTGCCCCTCTCTGCCAACGGGCCCTGACACTTCTCCTGGCTTCCTGCCCTGCCTCTGAACTGGCAGCTGTACAGAAGTGCAGATTGCCGCAACCAGGAACAAGTCACACTTGTCACTCTCTCCAGTTAAGTCATTTCTATGTCCCAGGGGTCTGTGCCTCCAGAGAAGGGGGTGATATCACCGGACTGCCACAGTCTCTGCCCTGAGCAAGCACCACCCCACCACTGACACGCCAGGAGCAGTCTGCTGGGCCTGGGCCTTGGCCTTGTCAGGAAGGACTTGGGGCTCCTGCTACCAAGACTTGAAGAATAAGGCAGCCGGGGCATCATCTTTTGTGGGAAAGCAGAGGGAGCATCTGCCAAAGTCAGAAACCTGCGAATTTTCCATCAGGTACCAGCCCCTGCAGATGCACCAATGCACCCTGAGACTCCGAGAGAGGAAGTACCTTTAAAGCCTCCTGTGGGTCCTGACCCATGATTCTCAGTCCAGTGGGGACTGAATGTTTTTCCAGGAGGGCAATGATTTACTGTATGTATTGGGTTTCTGAGGGCTTTCCTGGTGGCTCAGATGGTGAAGAATCCTCCTGCAAAGCAGGAGACCCAAATTCGATCCCTGGGTTGGGAAGATCCCCTTGAGAAGGGAAAGGTAAATCACTCCTCTGTTCTTGCCTGGGAAATCCCACGGACAGAGGAGCCTGGCAGGCTACAGTCCATGGGGTTGCGAAGAGTTGGACAGGACTGAGTGACTACACGTTCACATTTCAATGGGGTTCTGGCTGTCCCAGTCCAGTCCTGCTTCTGGTTGGCCCCCAGCCTCCTTTTCAGGGGCAGTTCCTCCTCCATCACATTTGGGGCTGGTGGAGAATATTGTGGGAGTCACCATCCACCACGGAAGTCAGGCAAGCAGAACCTTTCTCTCTCTGCTCTTGGGCACTCACAGAGGGGTGTGTGACACAATCAGGTCCTCACCCGGTGTGTGACATCAGCATCAGCGACGCAGGGACCAACAGGCAGAGGGCCCAGCTGGGGCTTGGAACAGACAGCCTCTTCTGTGAGGAAGGGCTGTGCTTGTCGCTTTCCCAGCCCTCGGGAGCAGCCTAGTTTGTAAAATTACACCTGAAACCAGGTTTTCAAGCATGCGTGCTCAATCTCCAAGTCACGTCCGATTCTTTGCAACTCGTGGACTGTAGCCCTCCAGGCTCTTCTGTCCATGGGATTTTCCAGGCAAGAATGCTGGAGTGGGCTGCCATTTCCTCCTCCAGGGAATCTTCCTGATCCAGGTATGGAACCTGCCTGTCTCCTGCCTTGGCAGGTGGGTTCCTTACCACTGAGCCACCTGGGAAGGCCCACTAATAGAGAGTAGTCATTGCTAATATCTGTAATTGATGACTCTATCTTTGGGGAGAGACTGCATATGTGTGAGTGTGTGTTGGTGTGTGTTTCTTTCTTTCCAGCAAATTTATAAAATGTTGCTCCTTTTGTTGCTGTTATTCCCCTAAAGGAGTGAAGATTTCATGCCAGAAGGACCTTCCCTAGCTGCGAAACATCTAATACTTCAAAACATTCCACTGGTCAGCAGCTCTGGACCTTCCAGAAATGCACAAAGCTGTTTCATGTTGCCCGAGGGATGCCAGCAATCGCCATATCTGTGGACCTCCCAGGACAGGTCCCTGCAGAACTGAAAGCTCCCTCAAGCTAGTCCTGTGGATCCCAGGGGTGCCTTCCCAGCTGAGACAGAGCCTGTCACTGGTGAGGAATGAAGCTCTGGGACAAAGGCCACTGCCAAGGCCAGTGGATCGTCCCTCCACGCTCTTGATGATCTATGATGTGACATATATTTCTCTAAACATGTCTTTTTTGAAAAGTGTATGCCTCAGGCATTAAGGACACTCACAGTGTTATGCAATCATCACCGTATCTATTTGCAAAAATTTTTTATCAACTCAAGCACAGACTCTGTGCATTTAACCCATAAGTCCTCAGTCCCTCTTCTCCCACATCCTGTTAATCACCATTCTATTTTCTCTATGAATTTTCCTGCTCTTGGTACCTCGTGTACGTGGAATCAGGTACTATTTGTCCTTTTGAGTCTGTCTCACTTTAATTAGCACAGTGGTTTTAAGGTTCATTCACATTGCAGTATGGGTCAGCCCTTCATTCTTTTTTAAGACTGAATAATATTCCACATTAAGTATACACCTATATAACTTATCTAGTTATTTGTTGATGGACATTTGGATTGTTTCCACATTGCTTTGGATAGTGTTGACATCTCAACCATATTAAGCCCCTCCATTCATGAATGCAGGGTGCCTTTCCATTTACGTCAGTCAGTTCAGTTCAGTCGCTCAGTCGTGTCCGACTCTTTGCGACCCCATGAATCGCAGCACGCCAGGCCTCCCTGTCCATCACCAACTCCCGGAGTTCACTCAGACTCGCTTCCATCGAGTCAGTGATGCCATCCAGCCATCTCATCCTCGGTTGTCCCCTTTTCCTCCTGCCCCCAATCCCTCCCAGCATCAGGGTCTTTTCCAATGAGTCAACTCTTCGCATCAGGTGGCCAAAGTCCTGGAGTTTCAGCTTTAGCATCATTCCTTCCAAAGAAATCCCAGGGCTGATCTCTTTCAGAATGGACTGGTTAGATCTCCTTGTAGTCCAAGGGACTCTCAAGAGTCTTCTCCAGCACCACAGTTCAAAAGCATCAATTCTTTGGTGCTCAGTCTTTTTCACAGTCCAACTCTCACATCCATACATGACCACTGGAAAAACCATAGCCTTGACTAGACGGACCTGATAAACAAACTTAAATCCAGCCAAGTTGTGTTCTGCTCAGCCTATTTTAACATTTGGGTGGGAGAGATCCAAATGTTCAGTGTACTGAAGAAGAAAACCATAATCCCTCATTCCCTGAACCTCATTCAAAAACAGAATGGATGAAAAATTGAAATGTTGACCATATATCCAGGTGCCACAGCAAGAGGTACTGGAAACCCATAGCATTTACCCCTGGGGAGTCACGGGGTGAAGAGCCACAGAATGAGTGTGGAAACCCGAGGAAGGGGAGATGATTTCCAGCTGGGGATTCAGGGGGGATCCCATGGAGGAGGAAACATCCTAAATGGGGCATCAGGGGAGGGAGTACTTAGACTCAGAATTGACTGAATGTCATTAGAAAACAGAGTTAAACTCTCATGAACGGGCTGCAGGAGAAGTATGAGATTTTGAAAAGGAAAGCTAAAATTTAGATGTATTTGGATATATGCATTTTATGGGAGAAAAAAATCCAAGGCTTTCAGTAGGTTCTTAAAAACATATGTCAGGCTCAAGAAAGATCCTTGGTGATGAGGGCTCATTTCATACTTGCTCCTAGAAAGCTCAGCATGCATGTGGGAAGTTATGCATGCGACATGTGTGTGTGTGTGTGTGTGTGCGCGTGTGTGTGCACACTCTCACACTAAGTTACTTCAGCTGTGTCCAACTCTTTATGACCCTGTGGACTGTAGCCCACCAGGCTTCTCTTTCCACAGGATTCTCCAGCCAAGAACACTGGAGTGGATAGCCCTGCCCTCTTCCAGGGAATATTCTCGAACCAGAGATCAAACCCACATCTCTTCTTAGTCTCTTGAATTGGCAGGTGGGTTCCACTTGGGAAGCCCTATGTATGTGGATCAGAGGTTAATGCATCCAGGGGTACCTAACCTAGAATCAGGGTGCCTTCAATGTCCTAAAATTGGGCCCTTGGTTTCTTTTTTTTTTTTAAAGAAGATGTTATTGAATTTGTTGCAGCATTGCTCCTGTTGTATGCTTTGGTTTTTTGGCACGTGGGGTCTTAGATCCCAACCAGGGATCGAGCCCGAACTGCCTGCATTAGAAGGAGAAGTCATAACCACTGGCGCGCTAGGGAAGTCCCTTTGTTTCATGCTTTGATTTATGTGCCTTGTTGGGAAATGATCAGAAGTCATGACCCTAAGAATTCAGTACTGGGGCTCCTAGAAAGAAGGTTCTCCCAGCAAGGAGACACAAGAGATGTGCCTACAGAGTGAGGGCAGAGGTGGGGTAAAAGGGCAGGCCTGCACGGGACCAGGGGCAGGAGACTCACGCTGAGGCCCTGGCCTGGGGAGGGGCAAGGTGGAGAAACCCAGAATCTGAAAGAAGAACAGAAGAAAAAGAGTTCAAGTCGGGGAGCTTTGGATTCAACTTTGAAAGCTCAGAGCAAAAGCTGTCTACTGGTGGGCCTGGGCTGAGCCCAGCCTGGGTGATGACCCTTACCCCCGAAGCCTGCTCCAGGGTCTCCTGACAGCCCAGCCTCTCCACTCCTGGGCTGCCCCTGTCCATCCCTAGCCCAGAGCAGCTTTGGGCCCAGAGAGGCCAGATGGCTCTGACACATAACAGATGCTGAGTGGCTGGACCTGGCTCCCCAGCTAGGACCAAGGACCCTCTGATTCTCAGAAGGCAACCCTCCAGGGGACTGGCTGTCCATCACATGGACGATGGCCCTGTTGCCCTCCTCTGCGTGCGTATTCGAAAGCTAAGCTGTGCCAAATGTCCTCCCCTAACTTTGACCATGACGACAAAATGGGCAGACCTCTCTGGAGCTGGGATCACCCTTGACCTTCCAAACACCAAAGCTCAAACTCTCACCTCTCTGAGCTCTGAGTTGCAATGGGCCTGAGAGGGTGGGGCCCTACTCCCTGGCCCTGTGAGCCATTTCCAAAAGCAAGTGACGGGACTGTCTGCAGAGCAGGGTCGTAGGGTCAGGGCCATTGTGCCCCTGACAGGGGGCACAAAACACTCCGTTGGTTTCCTGCCTGAGACTTCCCCTTTTTGCAGTCACAAGGGGCCCTGTGAATGTGGCAGGAGGAACTGCAGGGGTGGGAGCCGACCCAAGCCCATGGAGGGCAGAAGAGCCCCCAGACGGCGCCTGGGCCCAGCCCAGGGCTCAAGGGCACTCAGCCTTGACCTCTGCCTGCGCAAAGAAACAGCTGTTCCCGTTTTGAACTGCTTGCTGGAAGAACATGACAATTCAGTCCTGATCAGCAGCGTTTCCCGCAAATCATAAAACAAATTTGCCACTGTATGTTCTCGGGGACCAGCCACTCTCTCTTTTTTTCCTTCCTGATCCTCCATGGAGGCCTCTGTAGGTTAGTGACTCACCCTGCAGGTGACATGCCCCCACCCCACGTGCATGAGCTCCTCAACCGTTTGCGGCCTGTGCTTCCCCCATGAGTCAGGGAGACTTGCGACATTCCTGAGCAGATGTGACTGAGTGACGCAGTGATCACAGGGCGGCTGCCAAGGATGACTCCCAAACCTTCAGAGAGGAGAATTCACACTCAAGTTTATTTCGAACCAGCTGAGTCACGGCTGCTTCAAGGACACGGCTCAGCTGTTGACACCAATGGCAAACCTCGAAGCTGAGGCCATCTGTCTGGGGAAATATCTGGACATTTCTAGAAAATGTGATTTCTAGTAGAACTTGATCTTTTTTTTTTTTAATGAAAATTTGTAATTTTCTGTAAGAATTTCAAAATGTTTAATGCAGAAAAAATTATTTTTCACTCATGGTGAAGTAACAAATGGTGGTTCATATATTTAAACATTTGAAGTGTGTGTGTGCTCATTTGCTGAGTTGTGTCTGACTCTTTACGACCCCATGTACTGTAGTCTGCCAGGCTCTCCTGTCCATGAGATTTTCCAGGCAAGAATCCTGGAGTGGGTTTACATTTTCTCCTCCAGGGATCTTCCCGACCCTGGGATCAAACCCACATCTCCTGTGTTGCCTGCACTGGCAGGTGGGATCTTTACCACTAAATCTACTTCCAAAGTACAGTTTGCTCTAAATTTGGTAGGAAGGAAGGAGTGGATACAAAAGAACAGGGAATATGCAGGGTGAGAGATTTTACAGCTCACACAAAATGTGATTAAGGTATTTTTCTGTGCAGTTTGGTAGATGGGTTGTTTAGTTTGGGAACAGACCCTCTTCCTAAAATCTCTGAGGAGTCAAACTGAGCATCTCTTGAGACACTTTTCTGTTTCCTGAAGTATCTCTGCTTTTTCTAGGGTGGAGAGGGCTGACAGTACTCTCAGCCATGCTGAGTCCTCTGGAGCCTTGGGTGGCTGGATTACGCTGTCAGGGGGACATGAAGGATCTGTGGGGGCAGCTGGAGTGTATTTCTTTAGCTCTCTGCCCTGGTGCACGGGGCTCCGGTGGTGTGAACTGGGGTGGATGCTGGGCCTACTTCATTCAGTCGGTGCAGGCCAAATCCCTGCACACCCCTCCAATGCCCGGCAGGAGAGGACAAAGACCCCAGATCCAGCTCCTCTTGGCGGTGCCCTGGGGGAGCCTGAGCCACACCAGCAGGTGGAGAAGCCAGGAGGCAGAGAAGCAGGCAGACCCTTTCTGTTTCTCTCTGCCTGCAGCCCTGCCAGCCAGGTGGGAGCCTCAGGTGAGACCTCAGCCACGGCTGGTCCTCTCAGACTCCGCAGACTGGATATTCTCACCCCTCTGTCTCCCAGGCCCTTAATAACCCTTTGATGGACAGATATTTCTCTTCCCTCCTTCCCCCAAACTGGTGTGACTTTCATCACCTCTGTGTGTGTCGCGATATTTAGGGGATGAGGGGAACCTGAACCAGAATCACCCATGGCTTCTGCAAAGCCCCCTTCCACCCAGGTCGACATCTGCAGGAAACCCTGCCCAGATCCCTTTATGCACAATAATTCCCCTGAAGGCCCTGAGCCCCTCCCTTGGCCAACAGGAACCCTCCCTAGAAGCCCGCTCCCAAGGCCCCTCACGCGGGCAGCTTCTGACACCCCCACCTGCCCGTGACGCTGAGCTTTTATTCCCCTGGGCCGACTCGAAAGCCAGACGGCCTCGTCACAGCCTCCTGCCCTGACCCACACCTCTGCTCTGCGCTGCGTTCTCCCAGCTTCCTGTTTCTGCCTGCCTCTCCTGCTCCCTTCCCTGCCCTTCCCCTTCCATCTCTCCTCCAAGCGTCGCTTGCTCAGCCTTGACCCGCCCTAGGACCCTGAGCAGGAAGAACCCGGGGAGCTGCAGGCCTTACACCTCATGGGCTTCGCAGGCTCCTTTCTTTCTCCCAGACACCCAGAGCCGCTTTCCTGGCTTTGGGGAATTACCGACCACTTACCCGAGCTGTGTGGTTCACCTGCCCCAGCCAGCCAACCACAGCCAGCCCAGGCCAGGGTGCGAGGTCCTGCCTTCCTGGCTCCAGCAGACTCTCTCCCCGAGCGTTGCTCTCGCAGAGCCCCTGGGACTTTGTCCTGTCCTGTGTTCTCCGCCTTTAGGCCCTGGGCCGTCAGGCCAGCCCCTTCCCTCATCCCAAGGGCTCATTCTCTGAGCACCCCCACCCCAGCACCTGCGTCCCTGGAGCCCGCCCACCTCTCACACTCGCAACTGGAATTTCCACAGCCTCTCAGACTAGGTGGCCTCCTTGACAACACAAGGATGTTCCCCTGGGGTGTTCTGTAACGTAAATTCTTCCAAGAATTTGTTGCCAGGGAGAGAAAAAGAGCTCCCCGCAGAACTGGTGTGTTTCCTTTTGCTGGACAATGAGGGCTGCAGGCCGTCTGTGCGTCTTTTGCCCTCCCCTTTCCTTGCCAGGAAGCTCGGAGCTGCACCCGAGCTGGCTCCTGACGCAGTCGTCGCCCCCTGGCAGCTTCCTTCCTGCTTCTGCCTCTGAGTCTATTCTTGGGCCTCTGTCCCGCGTGCTTACTGCGAGTCGAGGGGAAGCCGGGGACTGCGGGAAGGTTGTGCAGGCTGCCCTCGTGGTCTTGATGCCTGTCCTGCCCTCGCCCCTGCCTGGTCCTGGAGGCTTTCTGGGCACTCACAGCCACTGCCGAGTTCTCTCTTCCTATTGAACTTGGGGTCCTCCATCCCCAGACTCTGGCCAGAGTGCCATCTGGGGGTCACGGTGCCATCCAGAGCCACCCTTGGCCCTCCATGCCCACAGAATGGGAGCTTTTCAAAGAAAGAGAAGGCATGGGACTTCCCTGGGGATCTAGTGGCTAAGACGGGGTGCTCCCAGGGCCACAGGCCTGGGTTTCCATCCCTGGCCAGGGAGCTAGATCCCACGGACCACAACTAAGGATCCAACGTCTTGCATGCCACAACAATGACCTGCCACAGCCAAAAAAATTCTTCAAAGAAAGAAAGAGAAACCATGGTGACTGGATGATGAAGCTCCAAAGCCTGCAGAGACTTCTAGCCAGAGGACCGAGCTTCCCTCCATCTTCTCAGTCAGCTCCCACTTTGCCCCCCCCCCTCCACCCCTATCTGGGCCAACACGAGGGATAAGGCAGGAAAGAGGGAATTTGGTCTCATAGGTGGAGGGAGGGGATCCTGGCAGGAAAGAGACTGGAGACTGTCTGATCAACACCAGTGAGCACAGCCGCCCCTGGGGGCATCTCTCAACTCATCCTTGGGAAAGTTTTCATCCCAGTGGGTCCAAGTGGGGTTTGCAGTGAATGTTGACAGATTCCCCTCATTAGACTCCAGAAGCAATGGTTTGCAGGTATTTCTGCAACTCCCTCCTGTCTTCCCAGACTTCTAAACAGAAGAATACATAGGACAGAAACTTGCAGTCAGCAGGGAGAGATGTCTCTGGACAGGAGGAGGTGGGAGGATGGCAGTTGGGAAGCAGGGGATGGCAGAGGAGCCTCAGTCTTTCCCTGAGCCCCACGTCAAACCAAAGGTTCTTTTTCCCTTGGGGAGGAAGGCTGCTTTTGTGTTAACTTTGATTATTTTCTTCAGTAAGACTTCACGCAGTTACACAGTGGAAGCTTCACCCCAAACAAAAACTGGTGTCTGGACATGAAAACCACCCTTTGTTGTTGATGTTCAGTTGCACGGTTGTGTCTGACTCTTTGCAACTCCATGGACTACCGCACACCAGGATTCTCTGTCTTTCATTATCTCCCAGAGTTTGCCAAACTCCTGTATGCTGAGTTGATGATACCATCCAACCTTCATCTCATCCCCAGTCACCCTCTTCTCCTTTTGCCTTCAATCTTTCCCAGCATCAGGGTCTTTTCTAATGAGTCAGCTCTTCCCATTAGGTAGCCAAAGTATCAGAGCTTCAGCTTCAGTATCAGTCCTTCCAGTGAATATTCAGGGTTGATGTCTTTCAGGATTTTACTGGTTTGATCTTCTTTCTGGCCAAGGGACTCTTAAGAGTCTTTGAAAGCATCAATTCTTCAGCACTCAGCCTTCTTTAGGGTCCAATTCTTACATCCATACATGACTACTGGAAAAATCATAGCTTTGACTAGACGGACTTTTGTCGACAAAGTGATGCCTCTGCTTTTTAATATGTCTAGATTTGTCATAGCTTTTCTCCAAGGAGCAAGTATCTTTTCATTGCATGGCTGCAGACACCATCCATAGTGATCTTGGAGCCTAAGAAAATAAAATCCGTCACTGTTTCCATTGTTCACACATCTATTTGCCATGAAGTGATGGGACCGGATGCCATGATCTTAGTGTTTGTTTTTTTTTTTTAGCAAACTACCCTATCTTGGCTTATTCATCTGCATACCCCAAGGAAAATAGAGATGTGAACATCATTTTAAAGTAGGTGGAAGTATGGCATTGAAGCAGCTACCTGAACCAAAGGAGGGCTTCAAATAAAGTGAAAAGTTTACATCCTAACCCTGTGGCCTCCAGCAGCTCCACCAAATCTGAGATAGACAGACATCTGTGAGGTTTCCTGACATCCCAATGTCTCACTGGTTGGTTGGATAAGAGGGCGAGTTGAGTAAAGAGTCATCCTTTAATTTCAGACTTGGCTTCAAACCCCCTCATGGGATTAAAGCTGCCACTGTCTGCAGCCCTGACCCTCGACCACAGCACCTGCCCATCGGTCTGCTCTCAGCTACGCGGGAGGATGGGCCCAGTGTCTGGCCACCAAATGGACCAGGGCCTAACACAGCCTGATAAATAAACACAGAGGCTGAGGCTCGTGCGCACACGTCTGCTGAGCCGGGGTCTCTTCGTCAGGAGGTGACAGAGCATCCTCCACCTCCCAGTTCCCCCACCCCCAGCAGTGGCTGGAAATACTGGGGAGGTGCGAAAGGCAAGCAAGCAGGAGGGTCCTGTGTGCCATCGCCCCACCCAAGAGACAGCTCCAGGCCCTGGGATGGGTTGAGAACTGATTCACACTCTGCCTTTGCTTCTCTGTCTTTCCAGGGACAGTTCAGTTCAGTCACTCAGTTGCGTTTGACTCTGCGACCTCATGGACTGCAGCACATTAGGCTTCCCTGTCCATCACCAACTCCCAGAGCTTGCTCAAACTCATGTCCATTGAGTCGGTGATGCCGTCCAACTATCTCATCCTCTGTCGCCCCTTCTCCTCCTGCCCGCCACCCTTATGGCTTTGACCCTTGCCCTGAATTCCTTTCAGATCTTGCAGAGGCCAGACTCTGACCCTTGCTCAAGGTGGGACTCATTTCCTCCCTCCCAGCCTGTGAATTCATCAGGGGTCTCCAGAGAAACAGAACCATCAAGACATACAGAGATATACACAAAAGGAGATTTATTGCAGGGATTGGCTCATGTAGTTACAGAGGTTGACATGAGCTGCTGTTCACCAGCTGAAGGACCAGGCAAGGCATTGGTGTGATCTCACCCGAGGCCTGAGAATTGAGGGGATAGATGGACTAAGTCCTGATCTGAGCTTGAAAAGCCCAGAACCACGAGTGATGTCTAAGGGCAGGAGAAGGCAGTTGTCTCAGCTCAAGCAGAGAGAAAGTGAACCCACCCCTCCTCTGCTCTTTTGTTCCATTCCGATGTCCTGGGGTTGGGGGTGATACTTACCCATGCTGGAGAGGACCTCTGCTTCTCTCCATCTACTGATGGAAATGCTGGTCTTTAAAAAAAAAAAACAAAACCCTGACAGACACCCCCAAACATGTTTCCCCAGCTATCTGGGCATCCGTTGGTGGCTTAGTCAATAAGTTGTGTCCAACTCTTACAACCCCATGGACTGTAGCCTGTCAGGCTCTTCTGTCCATGAGATTTTCCAGGCAAAGAATCCTGGAGTGGGTTGCCATTTTCTTCTCCAGGGATATTCCGGACCCAGGGATGGAACCTAAGTCTCCTGCATTGGAAGGCAATCTCCTGCATTGTAGGTGTCTTTTTTACTGACTGGGCTACCAGGGAGGCCCCCCTGTGCATCTGTTAGCCCAATCAAACTGATACTGAAAATTAACACTGCAGCCTGTCTCCTCCTTCCTC
This sequence comes from Aepyceros melampus, assembly GCA_006408695.1. Taxonomy (NCBI): domain Eukaryota; kingdom Metazoa; phylum Chordata; class Mammalia; order Artiodactyla; family Bovidae; genus Aepyceros; species Aepyceros melampus. The sequence continues at coordinate 60,092 of SJXQ01012643.1, forward strand.
CCATCCCAGCCTACGGGGCTTCTCTTGCACCTCCAAGGTTAGGTTAGGAGCCCCCTGGCCCCAACGGCTCCCGTCCTCTCCCACTTCCATTACTGCCATAGGGTTCTCCTCTTGTGGGTCTTCCCTGGGGAGGTCCAAGTCAGTTTGGTTACTGATTCATCCTTGGTGCCCCCTACAGGGCTGGAAATAGTGGACTCTCAAAAGTAAAGCACGAGCGCTTCCCTGGTGGCTCAGGGGTAAAGAATCTGCCTGTCAATGCAGGAGACATGGGTTCGATCCCTGATCCAGGAAGATCCCACTTATCATGGAGCATCTGAGGCCAAAACTACCAAACTGGATCTCTAGAGCCTGCAAGCTGCAACTATGGAAGCCCAAGTGTGCCCTAGAGCTCATGCTCCGTGACAAGCGAAGCCACCGAAACAAGAAGCCCGCTCATTACAACTAGAGAGCAGCCCATGCTCACTGCAACTAGGAAAGCCCGCACAGCAACGAAGACCCAGCACAGCCAAAAGCAAATAAGCAAAGGGCGAAAAGCCCTCTGTTTACTGAATATGGACCTCCGGCTAGACGGAGTCAGTCGTTCACTTGGAGTAGCTGGCAGGTGGAGTCTAGCGCCCCCGGCAGGGTGGGTCCTCCACGCCCGGAGAGCAGGTGAGTCCTAATAGTTTTGACACTTAGGGTGGAGGGGGGTCTGTTTCCATAGACCAGCTTGGATTTCAGGAAAACTAGAAACAGGGGGATAGGATGTGATGGGCTCATTCATTTTCTAGGTTGAAGTTGCCTAGGCAACCAGATCGGAGAAGGCAATGGCACCCCACTCCAGTACTCTTGCCTGGAAAATCCCATGGATGGAGGAGCCTGGTGGGCTGCAGTCCATGCTAAGGGTCGGACACGACTGAGCGACTTCTCTTTCACTTCTCACTTCATGCATTGGAGAAGGAAATGGTGACCCACTCCAGTGTTCTTGCCTGGAGAATCCCAGGGAAGGGGGAGCCTGGTGGGCTGCCGTCTATGGGGTCGCACAGAGTCAGACACGACTGAAGCGACTTAGCAGCAGGCAACCAGATGGATATTCTGCCACCTACGCAAAGGCATCCTGACTCTGCAGTCTCTATAGACCTCTGGGGCTTGCCCCCGGCTGTTCCCCAGCACCCAGCACAGAGCCTGACCAGGCCAGCTGCTCGTCCATGATTGGCTGAATGAGTCACAGAAGAAAAGAGTCTGGGCTTTTGGACAAAGAAATTTTTTTTCTTGGCAAACTGATAGAGTAGCCCCAGCTGTGTATCTGAAGGCCTTCCTGTTTAAACTGGGTGAAAAACAACAACAACAACAACCTCTTCTTAAATATATTTAAAGATAATTGCCTACTTCCATTGATTGTCAAGGCAAACCATTCAAAATCACAGGAATCCAAGTCTATGCTCCAGCCAGTAACACTGAAGGAGCTAAAGTTGAACGGTTCTATGAAGACCTACAAGACCTTTTAGAACTAACACCCATAAAAGATGTCCTTTTCATTATAGGAGACTGGAATGCAAAAGTAGGAAGTCAAGAA
>SJXQ01012643.1:61932-75377 GCA_006408695.1 Aepyceros melampus
GACAGGAATGCCAGACCACCTGACCTGCCTCTTGAGAAATCTGTATGCAGGTCAGGAAGCAACAGTTAGAACTGGACATGCAACAACAAACTGGTTCCAAATAGGGAAAGGAGTACGTCAAGGCTGTATATTGTCACCCTGCTTATTTAACTTATATGCAGAGTACATCCTGAGAAGCGCTGGGCTGGAGGAAGCACAAGCTGGAATCAAGATTGCAGGGAGAAATATCAACCACCTCAGATATGCAGGTAACACCACCCTTAAGGCAGAAAGCAAAGAGGAACTAAAGAGCCTCTTGTTGAAAGTGAAAGAGGACAGTGAAAAAGCTGGCTTAATACTCAACATTCAAAAAACGAAGGTCATGGCATCCGGTCCCATCACTTTATGGAAAATAGATGGGGAAACAGTAAAAACAGTGGCTGACTTTATTTTGGGGGGCTCCAAAATCACTGCAGATGGTGACTGCAGCCATGAAATTAAAAGACGTTTCCTCCTTGGAAGAAAAGTTATGACCAACCTCGACAGCATATTAAAAAGCAGAGATTTTACTTTGCCAACAAAGGTCCGTCTAGTCAAAGTTATGGTTTTTCCAGTAGTCATGTATGGATGTGAGATTGGACTATAAAAAGGGCTGAGCGCTGAAGAATTGTTGCTTTTGAACTGTGGTGTTGGAGAAGACTCTTGAGAGTCCCTTGGCCTGCAAGGAGATCCAACCAGTCCATCCTAAAGGAAATCAGTCCTGAATACTCATTGGAAGAACTGATGCTGAAGCTGAAGCTCCAATACTTTGGCCACCTGACTCGAAGAACTGACTCATTTAAAAAGACCCTGATGGTGGGAAAGATTGAAGGTGAGAGGAGAAGGGGATGTCAGAGGATGAGACAGTTGGATGGCACCACCGACTTGATGGACATGGGTTTGAGTAAGCTCCAGGAGTTGGTGATGGACAGGGAGGCCTGGTGTGCTGTAGTCCATGGGGTCGCAAAGAGTTGGATATGACTGAGCGGCTGAACTGACCTGAGTCTGGACCAAGCCAACACAGACAGAACACTCAAAATTAAGTAAAGATTAGAGTGTGAAGCATGAAGAGAAGGATGGGAAAGGAGATGAAAAGCCCAAAGAAATGATAAGAAAAGGAAGGAGAAAACAACCAGGCTGGAGAGAACATGGGGAAAGAGAAGAAAAGTGATGTACTGGAAAGGTGGTGTTTTCTGATGCCCTATTTCTCAGCCAACAGAGGAAGGGCAGGGGGCCATTTCTCATTCCTGTGTGGAAATAGTTACATCTAACAACAAGAGATTGTTAGCTTCAGAAGAATGATCCTTTATGACAGGCAGGGGTTCCTCCTTTTCAAAACTCTTAAAAACTGTTGTCATTGTCTTTTGGGAAGACTTTCAGAGTCCTGAGGACCCGCCCACACTGCCCTGGAGACCCACAGCTTCCGAGTCATCCCCATAGGGATCTGGACACTTGTCCTGCAGCACCCTATGTCTACACACCCATGGAAGTAGGCGGAGAAAGTAAGTTGACATGTTCCTGAGGTGGTGGTGGTTGTTCAGTTGCTCAGTCGTATCCGACTCTTGTGATCCCATGGACTGTAGCCCACCAGGATTCTCTATCCATAGGATTTCCAGGGAAGAATACTGGAGTGGATATTCTTGGGTATGAGCCATTTCCTTCTCCAGGGGATCTGCCCGACCCTCGGATGGAACCTAGTTCTCTTGAAATGGCAGGCGGATTCTTTACCACTCACCAGATAAGCCCTCCACTCTCAGGGACATGGGGCTTCAACACATCCATCCCTGAGTCTGGAAAAGAATCCCCAACAAGCAGGACAAGGTGGGCATAGAAGAAGTGGGAGGAGGGTGCTTGGGCCTCTACTGAGGTCAGTACCAGGAGAGGAGGGAGGAGCCATCCATTCCAGAATTCCTCTCCCTCCCCAGCACATAGGAGCCCCTGGTCCCGCTCCACCAGATTCTCAAGGGCAGCTGGCCCACCCTCTATTTGTGGATGCGGGACCCTCGAATCTGGAGGGCAGACTGTACTGCGCCATTTAACATCAGGGATTTGAGCATCCATGGATTCTTATACCCATGGGGGCAGGCGTGGTCCTGAAAACAACTCCCCAAGGATGTTGAAGGACGACTGTGATTGGTCTGGAGTCTGATTGACAGTAATGTCCCCAGGTGACCCTTTTAAAAGGCAGACTGATGTCTTGTGATTCTAGAATCAAGTCCAGCCCATCACCCTTCTGCAGGAGAGGTTGGGTCTCAGAGAGGCTAAGTGACTTACTTACATAGCAAGTTAAGAGCAGAAGGGCGAGAACTCCTTTGTCCTGATGACTGTCTGCAAGTCGGGAGAAAATAAATCTTTGACACACTGGAGGTTAGAGCTGGTGGTCGGGCACCCTCCCTCGAGTCAGAGTACATGGGGAGGATTGACCCCAACAGTCACCTAGGGAGGAAACCTCAGGGCTATAGAGGAAATCTCAGAGAAACCCACTCCAGTCCTCTTGCCTGGAGAATCCCATGGACAGAGGAGCCTGGCGGGCTGCAGCACATGGGTTCCAAAGAGTCGGACACGACTGAGCAACTTTCCCTTTCAGAGAGAAGAGAATCCAGCTGCCCTGTGTGCTTTTCCCGGGGGGCCCTGTCCACATCTGCTGAAAGGAGCCCGAAATGTTTCTCTTCTGCCAGGTAGACTTCTAGGGAGCCTGATGCATTCAGGCTTCTGGCGCTTGAGTCCTCTGCTGCTGCTGCGTTGCTTCAGTCGTGTCTGACTCTGTGCGACCCCATAGACGGCAGCCCACCAGGCTCACCCATCCCTGGGATTCTCCAGGCAAGAACACTGGAGTGGGTTGCCATTTCCTTCTCCAGTGCGTGAAAGTGAAAAGGGAAAGTGAAGTCGCTCAGTCATGTCCGACTCTTTGTGACCCCATGGATTGCAGTCCACCAGGCTCCTCCGCCCATGGGATTTTCCAGGCAAGAGTACTGGAGTGGGGTGCCATTGCCTTCTCCACGAGTCCTCTGCAGGGAGGCACAACTGTGTTTGGCTTTGCCTGGGACACAGGATTCCTTCCTCTCATATCTTTTTTTTGTTTTTGGCTGCACCATGCGGCTTGTGGGATCTTAGTTCCTTGACTGGGGATTGAATCCACATCCTCGGCAGTGAAAGCGCAGAGTCCTAACCACTGGACCATCAGGGAATTCCCACCTCATTGTATTGTCACTCCTCGGAGGGAGCATGTCACTTTAGATGGTGGCACAGCAAGTGACATAATCAAGACTAGGAAGTAAATCAGGAACAGAAAAATAGTTCAGGGCAACTTTGGTTTACTGAGTGCCCTTCCTGTCAGGCACTGTGCCTTTAGCCTAGGACCCAGGACAGCTTGTGAAAGCCCTCTGGCAGGCAGCTTACTGAACAGATGTGGCAATGAGCTGCTGGGGAGGGACCATTCCAAGGTAGGGAGATGGGAGCTAGAAAGCCAGGCCTTATTTGCTGAGCACACCAAACCAGAGCTGGGCCAAAGCATGCTGGGAAACTCCCAAGATGCCAGAGAATACAACAAGTTATCCAAGAATGGGAGATGCCATTGCTCCCATTTTGCAGGCCCTGGTGGCTCAGACTGTAAAGAACTTGACTGCAGTGCGAGAGACCCGGGTTCAATCCCTGGGTCAGAAGATCCCCTAGAGAAGGGAATGACTACTCACTCCAGTATTCTTGCCTGGAGAATCCCATGGACAGAGAAGCCTGGTGGGCTACAGACCATGGGGTTGTAAGAGTCAGACATGACTTAGCAACTGAGTCCAGCATAGATAAAACTGGGGCAGCACAGAAAACCAGCTGGTCTCTATAAATTGCTTTGTCATGGTTCTTTCCTTTCAGATAGGAGGCATCCCTAAAGCTTTCTCCCCTACTTTCTTTAAAACCTATGGCATGCAACTGACAGAGTCAGGAATCAAGGCGAACTTGTCTTCTCCTCTGCCAGTGAGGGTTCTGCTTTTAAAAGAAAATCAAATATTAAGCCAAAGAAATAGCTCTCTAACAGTGGACATTGCAACCATCAACTGACAGTTCCCAGGAGGAAATTATTTTCCCGGGGGAAAGACGTCCCCAACTTTTTGAGCACTTTAGGCTCCCCTGGTCACTCCGCAGAGAGACTCCCCACTGGTCCCCTGCCCACCCCCAGCTGCCAGCATCCTCCAGGCTGGGTGCTGATTAGAAATATCCCTTAGAGCTGACTAGTGAGGAGGTGACCTCGGTTCTTCCTTTGGTGCCATTGCCAGCCCCGACCAGTGATCCACTCATCAGACTCTTCCTTTTTCAACTCTGGAGCCACATTACATGGTCACTGGATGCCTAGGTGGTCCTACTGAGAGGCCAGGGTTCCACTAAGGCCAGGTTGTACACTGGTTAGCTTGGGCAATAGACAGGCTCTATCTTCATATATGTGTGTGTGTGTGTGTGTGTGTGTGTGTGTGTGTGCAGTTGTGTCCGACTCTTTGTGACCCCATGGACTGTTCTCTGTCCATGGGATTTCCCAGGCAGGAGTACTAGAGTGGGCTGCCATTTCCTTCTCCAGGGGATCTTCCCAACCCAGGGATCTCCGGCACTGGCAGGCAGATTCTTCACCACTGTGCCACCTGGGAAGCAAGTACCAAGCCTCTTTGTCTCACCTTATTAGTTAGAAGAACGTACCCTTCCTTTGTGCTGGTGGTCATCTACCCTCATTTTAGCATCACTCGTGGTGTTCTAAGTGCTTCACATGCTATTCATCACTCCCAGCAACCCAACAAAGTGGATTCTACCACCATCCCTACCTCTCCGGTAGAGAGACAGGGGCCCAGAGGACAGGAAGTGCACCTGCAGAAGCCGAGACCCTCACTCCTCACGCAGCCCCCGCAAGGCGGCTCAGGAGTGCATCTCTCTTGCCTGTTTGGCCACATGGCTTCCTCTCTCCTCCAGCCCATCTCAGCTGAGGCTGCCTGAGCCCCTTTGCTCCCAGTAGGAGGCACAGCCAGCTCCCTGGTCCCTCCTAGGGAGGCTTGTGGAACCTGACTTTGATGGGAGGAAGAAAACAAGTCAAGGAGAGGAGGTGACAGCTACTTCTGGGGCAACAAGACTTGCTCTGTCCTGGGACCCCCGATCAGGGGTCCCCAAAGACCGGTCTCCTTGCTGCTCCGCTTTCCCTCCCGGGTCCTTCTCTGCAAGCCGGGGGCAATGCTGGGGGTCCTCGAAGGCCGGCTGGCTTTACTATAACTGCAGTAACCCACTGGCAAGGGATGATGCTGAGCCACACAAAGACGGCTGTGAAAAGGCCCAGCTGGTTACGCCAACACCTCTCAGCCTGTGGGCTGATAAGAGCGTGGGATTCACTGGAAGGCCCTGAGATCTCAGGATGAAATAAAGCAGCCCTTTTGTGTAGGGCCCATTCCTTCAGCAGATGTAGCTTCCAAATTAGAGCCCCTCTTCTCATTAAAAAAAAAAAAAAAAAAGCCTGGGACTTCCCTGGTGGTCCAGTGGTTAGGAATCCACCGGCCAGTGTGAGGGACACAGGTTCGATCCTTGGTCTGAGGAGATTCCACTTGAAGCAGAGTAACTAAGCCCGTGCACCACAGCTACTGAGTTCATGCTCGGGAGCCCGCTCACCAGAGAAAGCCCGTGCACAGCAATGACGAGCCAGGGTTCGCCAACAAAGAGCGCAGCCAAAAAAAAAAAAAAAAAGCCTGGCTGATTTTCACCAAGTGTCTCAGGAAAGACACCTTAGTCTCCTGAGTATCTCAGCAAAAGCTCTCTAGAGGTTTCCGGAGAGAGGAAATCCCAAAAAATTCTGTCCCCAATCCTACAAGTCAGGGGGCACCAGCATGGAATGAAAAGAAAGGGTCACCAGTGAGCTGCATGGTGACAAAAGAGGGCTGACTGTGGCCCAGTCTCCCTTGTCACTGGCCATGGTGTCTGCTGAGCAGGTGGACAGACCAGCACAGGGATGAGAGGGCTGGAGTTGGGGGCAACCACCTTCCATGGACTCGGTGAGGCAGATGGGCTGAGAGGGGAACAGGCTACTTTGCTGAAAGGAAGGCTGGCTTGTCTGTGGGTGGGAGATATTAGGACGCTGGGTGTAGACCTCTACAGGTAAGTCACTTGTGAACCCACCTGCACGTGTGCTGAGTCGCTTCAGCTGTGTCCAACTCTTTCCAACCCTGTGGACTGTCGTCCACCAGGCTCCTCTGTCCTTGGGATTCTCCAGGCAAGGATATTGGAGTGGGATCCCATCCCCTCTTCCAGGGGATCTTCCCAACCCAGGGATCGAACCCAAGTCCCTTACATCTCCAGCATTGGCAAGCAAGCTCTCCAGCACTAGCGCCACCTGGGAAGCCCGTGAACCCACTTCCTTTACTATTAATTTGTTTGCTTTTTGGTTCAGAGTGGGAGACCAGCATCTTGGTTTCTCGCATTTTTGAACGGCAAAAAAACAAAACAAACAAAAAAAAAACACAAAAAAACCTCTTTTCAAGTCAGTGAAGATGTTGTAGCTGTTTTCAACTTGGCAAACTGAAGTACATTCTTTTAAGTAAACTGTTTATTGAAATGAAACCTACATAGAGAAAAGTGGATGAATGATAAGCATAAGAACTTGACAAACATTCAGTGTCCAAACCTATGAAGTCACTGCCCAGATCTGGAAACAGGACACTTGCTGCACCTCAAAAGTGCCCCCCCCTTTGCCTCCTTCCCGTCACACCCTCAAATAACTGCCCTCTAGGTGCCAATCCTCACTGACTGACTCTGTCCTTCTTGAACCTGGACTATGCAGACTCACTCATGCCGCCCTCTCGTTTGTCTTCTTTCATCGAGGATGATTTCAGTTCTGTGTTATTGTGTGTTACAACCAGTTGTTCAATTTCACCGTGAAGGACACCACAATATAATTATCCATTCCACTGTTGGTGGCCATTTGGGGTGTTTTCAGTCTTCTGTTATTGTAACTGGATGGTTATGAGCAGTTTTGTATATGTCTTGAGTGCACACGAGTACGTGCTTCAGTTGGGTGTATACAGAGGGGTAGAATTGCTGGGCCATATTGCCAAATTCAGACTTAAATTGAAGAAAGTGGGCAACACCACTAGACCATTCAGGTATGACGTGAATCAAGAAATAGATTTAAGGGTCTAGATCTGATAGATAGAGTGCCTGATGAACTATGGAATGAGGTTCGTGACATTGTACAGGAGACAGGGATCAAGACCATCCCCATGGCAAAGAAATGCAAAAAAGCAAAATGGCTGTCTGGGGAGGTCTTACAAATAGCTGTGAAAAGAAGAGAGGTGAAAAGCAAAGGAGAAAAGGAAAGATATAAGCATCTGAATGCACAGTTCCAAAGAATAGCAAGAAGACATAAGAAAGCCTTCTTCAGTGATCAGTGCAAAGAAATAGAGGGAAAGAACAGAAGGGGAAAGACTAGAGATCTCTTCAAGAAAATTAGAGATACCAAGGGAACATTTCATGCAAAGATGGGCTCGATAAAGGACAGAAATGGTATGGACCTAACAGAAGCATAAGATATTAAGAAGAGGTGGCAAGAATACACAGAAGAACTGTACAAAAAAGATCTTCATGATCCAGATAATCATGATGATGTGATGACTCATCTAGAGCCAGACATCTTGGAATGTGAAGTCAAGTGGGCCTTAGAAAGCATCACTATGAACAAAGCTAGTGGAGGTGATGGAATTCCAGTTGAGCTGTTTCAAATCCTGAAAGATGATGCTGTGAAAGTGTTACAAAAAAGATCTTCATGATCCAGATAATCATGATGATGTGATCACTCATCTAGAGCCAGACATCTTGGAATGTGAAGTCAAGTGGGCCTTAGAAAGCATCACTATGAACAAAGCTAGTGGAGGTGATAGAATTCCAGTTGAGCTGTTTCAAATCCTGAAAGATGATGCTGTGAAAGTGTTGCATTCAATATGCCAGCAAATTTGGAAAACTCAGCAGTGGCCACAGGACTGGAAAAAGTCAGTTTTCATTCCAATTCCAAAGAAAGGCAATGCCAAAGAATGCTCAAACTACCACACAATTGCACTCATCTCACATGCTAGGAAAGTAATGCTGAAAATTCTCCAAGCCAGGCTTCAGCAATACGTGAACCGTGAACTCCCTGATGTTCAAGCTGGTTTTAGAAAAGGCAGAGGAACCAGAGATCAAATTGGCAACATCCACTGGATCATGGAAAAAGCAAGAGAGTTCCAGAAAAACATCTATTTCTGCTTTCTTGACTATGCCAAAGCCTTTGACTGTGTGGATCACAATAAACTGTGCAAAATTCTTCAAGAGATGAGAATACCAGACCACCTGACCTGCCTCTTGAGAAATCTATATGTAGGTCAAGAAGCAACAGTTAGAACTGGACATGGAACAACAGACTGGTTCCAAATAGGAAAAGGAGTATGTCAAGGCTGTATATTGTCACCCTGCTTATTTAACTCCTATGCAGAGTACATCATGAGAAACGCTGGACTGGAAGAAACACAAGCTGGAATCAAGATTGCTGGGAGACATATCAATTACCTCAGATATGCAAATGACACCACCCTTATGGCAGAAAGGGAAGAGGACCTAAAAAGCCTCTTGATGGAAGTGAAAGAGGAGAGGGAAAAAGTTGGCTGAAGGCTCAACATTCAGAAAACGAAGATCATGGCATCTGGCCCCATAACTTCATGGCAAATAGATGGGGAACCAGTGGAATCAGTGTCAGACTTTATTTTTTTGTGCTCCAAAATCACTGCAGATGGTGACTGCAGCCATGAAATTAAAAGACGCTTGCTCCTTGGAAGAAAAGTTATGACCAACCTAGACAGTATATTCAAAAGCAGAGACATTACATTGCCGACTAAGATCCATCTAGTCAAGGCTATGGTTTTCCCTGTGGTCATGTATGGATGTGAGAATTGGACTGTGCAGAAGGCTGAGCACTGAAGAATTGATGCTTTTGAACTGTGGTGTTGGAGAAGACTCTTGAGAGTCCCTTGGACTGCAAGAGATCCAACCAGTCCATTCTGAAGGAGATCAACCCTGGGATTTCTTTGGAAGGAATGATGCTAAAACTGAAGCTCCGGTACTTTGGCCACCTCATGAGAAGAGTTGACTCATTGAAAAAGACCCTGATGCTTGGAGGAATTGGGGGCTGGAGGAGAAGGGGACGACAGAGGATGAGATGGCTGGATGGCATCATGGACTCAATGGACGTAAGTCTGAGTGAACTCCAGGAGTTGGTGATGGACAGGGAGGCCTGGCATGCTGCAATTCATGGGGTTGCAAAGAGTCGGACACAACTGAGTGACTGAACTGAACTGAAAGATTAAATATAGATATTAATTCTAAATATATCTATTCATTGTAAAGATTAAATACATTTATTCATTCAAAGATCAATTGCCAGTATAAAATAGTCTGCTGTAACATGGTCCAACTGCAAGATAACATTGTCCCTTTTTCTAATGCTGGTATTGAGTATAATTACCAGTACTAACATATTTTTTGTACATCTCAAGTTTCAATCAACTCATATTTAAACAATTTGCCAATGGTATCAGTAGTATTAGGAAGATACTGTTAGGATACTGTTAGTGTCCACTGCCCCATTCACTCAAAATAAAAAACCTTACAGAAATTTAACTTAGGCTGTGGTGCATCTTGGAAATGTATATGGATCTTCCTATGTTAAAGTCACATTTGTTACTGAATAGTGGCTGAACTGTTTGAATTGAATTACACTGCATACCCCAGTGATTTGAGTGGAAATACCTCCCTCATTAGTAAATAGATAATCTTTACTTTCCCCCCACTATATAAACCAGTTGATTGTTTTTTGCTCCTTTAGTTGACAAATATATGGAAGAAGAGACGTTTGGACAGTGCAGCGAGGAGAGGGTGGCATGGTTTGAGAGAGTAGCACTGAAGCACATACTCTACCATATGCAAATGATAGCCAGTGGGACTTGCTGTCTGATGCAGGAAACCCAAATGTGGTGCTGTGTGACGACCGAGAGGGGTGGGATGAGGAGGCAGGTGGGAGGGAAGTTCAAGAGAGAGGGTACATATCTATACCTATGGCTGACTCATATTGGAGTTTGACAGAAAATAGCAAAATTCTTAAAGCAATTATCTTTCAATAAAATTAAAACAAACAAACAAAAAAAAAGAATCTTGCCTGCAAATGCCAGAGATGCAGTTTTGATCCCTGGATTGGGAAGATCCTGGAAAAGAGAATGGATACCCAGTCTATTTTTGCCTGGAGAAGTCCATGAGTGGAGAAGCCTGAAGGGCCACAGTCCACGGGGTTGCAAAGAGTTGGACACAGCTTAGTGACTGAACAGCAACAATATATATTCCCTTTAATTTTAAAATGCTGAATCCAACAATAGAATTTATGTAGAAAGCACTGTTGGTATTAACTCAAACAGAATAGCTTCAAGGTAATAAAATAGCCGTTTTCTACTCTGACTTTTGTTCAGTATCCACTATAAACACACAAGTGACATCTCTCACTTTGAAGAAGCACATGGTTTCAAAGGTTAGTTATGCAGGAAAGAGAATGTCTAAGCTCAAGATGCTTCCAAGAGATGCCAATACATTTCCACACTGCTCTTTTATCTCAATTGTACCTAGAAATATTCTCCCAATTAATTAAGAATAAATCAAATTAGCTTAGAATATAATTTAAGCACAAGCCTATAAATTTTAATTAAAACTGCAAGCTCTTGGTAAAAATTTTTCAAAATATTTAAGTAGGGTGAATTTCAAAATGACATATGTTTTTACAGAAAACTGATAGAAGAAAATTTATTCAAATGATGGATTTTAAAATAGCATTTAATTAGCCCTTTACTCACAGTGATTTAGAATTATAGATAAGAAAATGATATTTATTCACTGTATATGATTAATAGGAGATTTTATATTGTGTATCTCAATGGCCAATTATTATTATTTTTCCAATAAACTGATTCATTTATTAATAAAAATTAAATACAAATTAATAAAGAATTAAAGACTTTTAAAACTTGCTAATGATACTATTTCATAAACTCCTATGAGGCTACTGTTGATATTTTACTCTAACATTTTTATCAGTACCAATATTTTGTATTCACAAATAGCACTTTGATGTTAAAATTCTCCAGCTTGAATTTCTATGTATGTATAGCACAGAAGCTTATTTAAATGTATGTATTAATTATAAATCAAATTAATGGCTTTATTCTCTCTAGTCCATTGTCATTATTAAGTAAATGCCTTGTTAATCAAATGAAACCTGGAAAAAGTATCCTATATCCTATTATTTTTTCTTAAAAACAAGCAATATGATTCCAAAAGGTGAGAGTATTTTTAAAAAAACATCTAGAGTGTAATACTTAGAGTTTAAGTTTCATGAACCAAATTGGATTCTTTCAACAATATGGTACTCTAAATGGATCAAATTTTTTGACTGATCTCAAATCTCTTGAATCTTCATTCTATTAATAGTTCTAAATCATTCTTTAAAATTATTAATAGAATGAACATTCAAGAAATTTAGGCTACTAGTGGAACTGAGTACTTAAAAATTATTTCTCTTATAAAAACTGTTCTTTCTTATGTCTTTACTGAATCTCTATTTTTTTTGCCATACAAATCTTTTTTAAAATTTTATTTCTTGTCCTATATCAACATTCCTAAAGAAGAGATGATGATCAGCATATTCAACTTAACACTTGAAGGAATTTATTAAGTCATTCCTCAGATTTTCTTTCCTCAGTTAAGATTTCTTCACTTTTAAAAGATGAGTGAGAAGATTTCTAAGATGCTGAATGTGATAAAATTCAGTTGAAATCACTGAAACTGCTGGTTCATTCCTGTTTTCTAATTTTGTTCATTTGCTTTGTCATCAAAAGGAATATAGTACTCTTTAATCTGGTAATTTCCATTAGAATTATCAATATTAGGTTGCTTTAGATAATTAATATTGTTTTTATTATTATTATATATAGCACAAATTACATGTTCCATCTAAAAAATCTGAAAGAAATTACTGGAAAGAGAGTTTTTAAAAGTAAATAAAAGAAAAAAAGCAAAATGGTAAAGCAGTTGGACATGATATGATAAGGTAAGAAAGTAAAGTTGTGCTTGGGATCAATCAGATTCTTACTATTTAAATAAAAAATGTTAAATTCAATGTATGTTGAATAAAAGGATTCTGGGGAAGAAATCAAGATGAAGCAAAGAAAATATGACTGTATTATTTTTAAAAATCAAGAATTATTAAAGAACTATTTCTTTTAAAAGATAGTTCCCATATGGTAAAGGAGGATGTACATGCATGCTTCAGTTGTGTCCAACTCTTTGCAACTCTGTGGACTGTAGCCCACCAGGCCCCTCAGTCCATTGGATTCTCCAGGCAAGAATACTGGAGTGGGTTGTCATTTCCTCCTCCAGGGGTTCTTCCCTACACAGATATCAAACCCATGTCTCATTATATCTCCTGCATTGGCAGGCGGGTTCTTTACTAGTAGGTCCAACAGGGAAGACCAAGGCAAAGAAGTATTCCACTGTAATTCATAGCCTCAAGGAGCTAGAATAAAGAGCTTGCAGTATAAGTCAGCAAGAAGAAATGTTATTAAATGCTCAATAACTATTTTTCGGGACTGTTTTAGTTGTGCAGAAAAATTGGGAGGCAGTGCAGTGCAGAGTTTTCATATAAGGCCTTCCCCAACACACGCATCAGTTCAGTTCAGCTGAATTCAGTATCTCAGTCACGTCTGACTCTTTGCAATCCCAGGAATCACAGCACACAGGCCTCTCTGTCCATCACCAACTCCCAGAGTTCACCCAAACTCATGTCCATCGAGTAGGTGATGCCATCCAGCCATCTCATCCTCTGTCGTCCTCTTCTCCTCCTGTGCCCAATCGGTCCCAGCATCAGGATCTTTTCCAGTGAGTCAACTCTTCACATGAGGTGGCCAAAGGATTTGAGTTTGAGACTCAGCATCAGTCCTTCCAATGAACACCCAGGACTGGTCTCCTTTGGGATGGACTGGTTGGATCTCCTTGCAGTCCAGGAGACTCTCAAGAATCTTCTCCAACACCACAGATCAAAAACATCAGTTCTTTGGTGTTCAGCTTTCTTCACAGTCCACCTCTCACATCCATACGTGACCATTGGAAAACTATAGCCTTGACTAGACAGACCTTTGTTGGCAAAGTAATGTCTCTGCTTTTGAATATGCTGTCTCAGTTCAGTTCAGTCGCTCAGTCGTGTCTGATTCTTTGCGACCCCATGAATGGCAGAATGCCAGGCCTCCCTGTCGATGACAAACTCCAGGAGTTCACTCAGACCCATGTCCATTGAGTCAGTGATGTCATCCAGCCATCTCATCCTTGGTTTTTCCCTTCTCCTCCTGCCC
>SJXQ01012643.1:77219-137467 GCA_006408695.1 Aepyceros melampus
AATACAGTATTGTAAAGCAAAACAAGCTAAAGAATAAAAATTAATTTTAAAAAATAAATAAATAAATAAATTTTTAAAAATAAATAAATAAAATAGACCCCAAAAATGTTACCTTCCTGACTCAAGGTCAATTCACACTACTACTTAAATAACATACATAAATTATCATACCACTGCACTGTATTTTGTATAGTTAAACACAATTCTTGGTGATATTTTCCATTTATGTGGCTCCAGTATGTTTGCTTGCTCAGACTCACTACCCAATTTAAAGAAGTAGCCCCGCTAGATGGAGAGGTTACTTCATCCTTTACTTTCTTTTTTCTTAATATTTCTTATCTGACATTCTATCATCTCTGTACTTGCCAGCTTGGCTACTTTCTGCTCCTCTCCCCTCCTCAATAAAGTCAGCTACTAGGATATAGACATCAGTTTTACTCACCCCTGCAGTTCAGCTCTGAGAACAAGGTTGGCCACCACAGAAGATGCTTATGTACATTTATATAATTACCCCATTTCAGTTAGAATTTTTTAAATGTATGCTTTTCATCTCAATTGAAAATACATCCCAACACACACACACAAAAAAATGTTTGCCATTTAACAATGAAATGAAAAAGTAAACAAATTTATAACCCCAATAAAATATTCCTTCTACATTTAATCATAAATGTCTTTGAGCTGACCCATCTCTGGGGAACATAGTTTCTGATTTTGCTGTGTATTTGTCGATGTGGGTTAGAGTTGGGCACGATTTGTGAGGCTAACTTCTCCAATACATAATATCATCATAAAATATTAGATCAAAATCATTGTGATCAGCATCCCTGCACCACCACTGACTGGTATCTTCACATAAGGGAATAAAGGCACTAGTCATTGACGAAACCTCACCTTGATCTTTTCGGGAGCTGCTCAAGTGCATGTCTCTGAATCTTTACTGCTGATTTCTCTGTAGAACTTACCTTAGTGGCTTTATTCAGTTTCAATGAAACTTAGTATCAGAAACACTTGTCAAACATATGACTAAAGTCATAAATACAGTACCATCAAAAATGAAAGAAAAATAATAGCGCAGGATGGATATATTTATGTCAACTTAACATGCAAATTCCCAAATATAATCAAAAGTTTTGAGAATCTGGTGGACAGCAAGGAGATCAAACCTGTCAATCCTAAAGGAAATCAACTCTGAATATTCACTGCAAAGACAGGTGCTGAAGTTGAAGCTCCAGTACTTTGGCCACCTGATGTGAAGAGCCAACTCATTGGAAAAGACCCTGATTCTTGAAAAGACTGAGGGCAGGTAAAGAAGGGGGTCAGAGTATGAGATTGTTGGATGGCATCACCGACTCCATGGACATGAGTCTGAGCAAGCTCCGGGTGATGGTGAAGGACAGGGAAGGGAAGCCCAGCATGCTGAAGTCCACGGAGTCACAAAGAGTCAGACATGACTGAGTGTCTGAACAATTAAAAACAATAATTAAATCCCCAAATATAATCAGAAGTTTTACCTTTTTGAAAGCCTCTGGGAAGATCTGGGTCTCCTATGCAATTGCTCAGCTTCCTAGGGGGAAAGAAAATGAAGGAATCAAAATTGGAAGGGGAAGCAGAGATAGAAGCAGGGGTTAGTCAGTTGTTGCAGAACAAGTTCCTAAGCACACAGGTGGAGATAACTGCCTTTGGGAGGGCAACTCCACAGAAGGTCCTCATCTAAAAGCCTCCCCATGCCCTCAGCTCTCCTCTTCGATGGGTTGATGTTATTTTCATTTCTATGATGTTATGTCTTGGTTCCCTATTCAGAGTAATAGATCCTGGAGTAATAGGGAGGAATAAACCAGAAAAAATCAGAAATATTGAGTATAAAATACAGGGGTGGTGAGATTCAAAAAACCACTTCATACAAAACAATGTGTTAACTTTTCTGTCCTCCCTTTCCTTTCCTTAAAGCCAAGCAGTGAAGAAGGTGCTAGTGATGCGTTCAGCTTTTTCATTTGTTTTGTTCTCTTCCACATACAGGTCTGTTTAAAAGAGTGATGCGTGTAAGAATTTAACTGCAAATAAAAGTTACAACACAATTACAGTATGTCTAGCCTTCAGCCATTTCCAGGCTTGAAATAAAATGCCATTAAATTTTACCTAACCTTTTGTTACTTAAAGTAGATAGTTCCTGCCTGCCCCCAAACACACACAGTTTTTCATTCTTTACAAAATTCAGTATTGTGTCTAAACTAGTGAAAGTGAAAGTGTTAGTCTCTCAGTCATGTCTGAATCTTTGAGACCCCCTGGACTGTAGCCCACCCGGCTCCTATATCCATGGAATTCTTCAGGCAAGAATACTGGAGTGGGTAACCATTCCCTTCTCCAGAGGATCTTCCCATCCCAGGGATCTAAACTAACCAGTCATAAAAATGTAACTTCATGAATAGGATTTAGCTTGTATCTCTATAGCAGCAGGCTTCCCAGGTGGCACAGTGATAAAGAATCCACCAGCCAATGCAGGAGACTCAGGAGACATGGGTTTGATCCCTGTCTCGGGAAGATCCCCTGGAGAAGGAAATGGCAATCCACTCCAGTATTCCTGCCTGGAGAACACCATGGACAGAGGAGCCTGGTGGACTGTAGTTCATGGGATGGCAAAGAGTCAGGTACAACTGAGCACTCTATAATAGCAAAGTATTACCAATAAGGATTTGAACTTTTGAGGATTATTTTATGGAGAACCTAATGATGTGAGAGTTGGACTGTGAAGAAAGCTGAGCACCAAAGAATTGATGCTTTTGAACTGTGGTGTTGGAGAAGACTCTTGAGAGTCCCTTGGACTGCAAGGAGATCCAACCAGTCCATCCTAAAGGAGATCGGTCCTGGGTGTTCTTTGGAAGGCATGATGCTAAAGCTGAAGCTCCAGTACTTTGGCCACCTCATGTGAAGAGTTGACTCATTGGAAAAGACTCTGATCCTGGGAGGGATTGGGGGCAGGAGGAGAAGGGGACGACAGAGGATGAGATGGCTGGATGGCATCACTGACCCGATGCACATGAGTTTGGGTGAACTCCAGGAGTTGGTGATGGACAGGGAGGACTAGTGTGCTGTGACTCATGGGGTTGCAAAGAGTCGGACATGACTGAGAGATGAACTGAACTATGATGTAATATTTTAGAGAATTGTAGAAGAGAAAGAGAAATGATGGAGACAGAGACAGTGAAAGAATTAATCCAGGCCAAACATGAACAGAAGCTCAAAATAGTTGAATTTTTTCCCGTTGTAACCTCCTTCCAAAGCTCTTCTGTTTTATTTGCACCTCCTCTCTCTCCATTGTCCACAGCCCAGCCTTCTGGAGTCAGAAGTGACCTAATGCTCACCCTCTATGACACACCTTCTAGAGAAGCCTTGGGAGAAAATGGAATGAACCGTTTAGTAGACACACCTTCAGACAGCAAGGAGATCCATCCAGTCCATCCTAAAGGAGATCAGTCCTGAATATTCATTGGAAGGACTAACGCTGAAGCTGAAACTCCAATACTCTGACCACCTGATGTGAAGAACTGACTCATCTGAAAAGATCCTGATGCTGGGAAAGATTGAAGGCAGGAGGAGAAGGGGATGACAGACAAAGAGATGGTTGGATGGCATCATCGCCTCAATGGAGATGAGTTTGAGTATACCGGGAACTGGTGATAGACAGAGAGCCCTGGTGTAATGCAGTCAATGGAGTCACAAAGAGTTGGACACAACGGAGCAACTGAACTCAACTGACTGATAAACTAGGTGTGTTATATTACACAATTACAAATTCTGGATTGGTCATTACACCCATTTCACAGATAGGAAAGCTGAGGTTTCATAATTTGTTCTTTGTTACCCAGCTTTCCAGTGAAATATCTGGCTTCAGGTCCTGTTTCATCTGACTTTAGAATGTGTCTTTTCAGTGCAGCGCTCTTTCTCTCTACCTCCTTATCCAGACTTGCAATTGGCCAGCAACTGGACTGAATAAACTAGTTCCACCAGAGCCTGAATAATGAGTGAGACTTAATACGCTTTCCCTCCAAGGAGTACACATATTTACACAGGAGAAAACATCCTTAATTAATGAAGGATTTCCTAAGGTAAAATTTCTAGGCTAAGCATCACTTTTCTGGTCGAGTGGCATCAGGCTGAATGCTCCACTGGCTTTATTCAGCAGGTCGTGGCTCTCAAACAATCAAATATACTTAGTCCCAACAGACAACTAGGCATTGTGCTCCACAGTATTTTTTTTTTTTTTTTCAGTGATTGTTACTGGCAGGCTTTGAAGCAGTTGCTCTAACATTTGGGAGAGCAGTGTTTGCAGAGGGAATTTGGTTCAGTTCTTAATAAATGCATTTGTCATGTTTCTAATTTCCTTTCTGTATCCTTCAAATGCAGTTGCTTCCAGGCTGAAAACAAGATAACCTCAGTTTGATGTTGTTATTGTCTCTCTTGTTTCCTGTAGGATATCTAAAGAGAGAGAAGCAACATGAATTCTTGGCAGTAACAGGCTTTTCCAAAGGTGTTAATGCCTCACATTCTGAGGCTGTTGGAACTGCTTTAGTCACACAACAAGAGTAATAAATTAACCTCACTTTGTAGCTACCACCTCAACTACAAATGGTGCGCCTACCAGCATCTCTCCAGGGAGCTGTCTTGAGCAATAAGCTTCACATATGCCAATAGTCTAAGAGGTAAGGTCAAGTTCCCAAGCCGAAGTTCCTGACCTTGAACCTCCCTCTGTTAACTCAAAGCTTTGTGGAACCCATTCACCCACTTTGTTTCCCTTGTTTAGGTTTCTGGTGCATGAGAAGGGAATAAACATAGTACCCACCTAATCAGTCATATGATTAAATGAGCAATGCCTATGAGGTGCCCAGAAGAGTGCCTGACGTACTCTGTCACACGTGAAATATATTTGCAATTCACTTAGTCCTTCTGAAACATGGTACCATTGTGTTGCATCATATATGGCAAGAAGGGATTCACTGTCATCATAGTCTGTGTGTTAGTTCTTCAGTTGTATTCAACCCTTTGTGACCCCATAGACTATAGCCTGCCAGGCTCCTCTGTCCATGGGATTCTCCAGACAAGAATACTGGAGTGGGCTGCCATTCCCTTCTCCAGGGGATCTTCCCACCCAGGGATCAAGCCCAGGTCTCCCTCACTGAGGCAGATTCCTTACCATCTAAGCTACCCGTCTTTAGACTATGGAAAAACAGGATTCATACGAGGCTACTAGAAGAGCACATGTTTGGCACAGCATTCACTATTCATAGGACAAAGCGGATCAGTGATCAAAGCTGGCAGAGTTCTTCAACTGCATGAAATGGGGACTTGAGAAAAGAGAAGGCTGGAGCAGAATGAGAACTCAAGTGACTTCTCAGAACCAAAGGGGATAACATGCCATGAAACCTTAAAGAAGAAAGTCAGAACTAACAAAAACTTGCTAAATAGATTAGAAATGGCGGGTTGCAATGATAAAATACAATCATCTAGAAGCTGTCTGAAAAGCAAAGGTGATTAAGGCAAAGCAAGGAATTATTACAGACAAAGAAAGAATACTGTTGAGTGTACACTCTGTTTTAAATTGATTTCACTGCCCAAGGCATTTGTGAGAGTCACATTCTGAAGGACCAAAGTAAGCCTTTCTCCAGAAATGTGGAGACATGATCAAATTAAAAGTATAGTTGGTAAAACTATTTACAATGAGGGAAATGAATCCACTGAGAACCTGAGGAGAGAGATATGGAAAGTAATGACAAGCCACAGGAGAAAACATAGGAAAGTTCCAGAGACAAGTTCATCTAGCAGCAAAGACACCTTTCAGTGCTACTGCTGTCTGCCATCCACCATCTGCGCAGCCTGGAGTCAAGGCCACGGTGCCACTTGAAATCAATCCAACATAAACCAAATACATGGAACTTTGACCATATGTCTAGATTTAAAGATGAAAACAGTCAAACAGTTTTAAAAAATCAAGAACATTCCGGAATCTCTGATCATTCATAAAGATCCCCATTCCTAAAAGAGCCCCATCCTACAAGTTGGCCCCAAACACACCTCCCCATGTGAACTGAACAATTTACTATATTCTGTTACATCATCAAATGGTCTCCACTAATAATCTGAGATACTAAACATCTACTGCTAAAAATGAAAATGCCTCTGGGAACGTGAAGAAACGCCTCTCAATGCTGAGCAGAGAGGAACGGCACTGGAGAACTGGAGTTCTCATCAAGGCAGGGTGGAGATGAGAAAAAATTACAGGAGGAAAGTCAGACCTCGACATGGGTTCAGTGAGCACCCACAGGTACACAGGGCAGTAGAAGAAAGAAGCGGAAAGGAAAATAGAGAAGTACCACTGTTAAATTTTGCCTAAATTTTTACTTTTCCTTTGGACCATCATTCAATCTCAACTACATGACTCCCAGAATGTGGATTAGATATTTAAATCAATACTTTATTTCAGTTACATTCACTATCAGCTATCAGAGTTTGGACACTGCTTTCAAACCTAATTATGGCGAGTTTTCTGGGAATGTATACTCAATTTAAATTCACTAGAAAAAAAAATTTTTTAATTGACAGAAGCTAGAGAAGAGCTTAAACTGTAACTGAGATGGAGGAAAATGAGCAGAGGTTCAGAGAGCAGTGGGAAAATGTTAAAGGTTCAAGCCCTTATTACAGAGACAAAAACAGTCCCCTCCACCACCACAGCTACAGGAGGAGGAAATGGAGGTATGGGAAAACCTCAGCTCAGCAGCTGAAGATGCCAGAAAACAGAGTTCAGGGCTGGAAGAGCTACTGGAAATTTTAAGAAATTCTGGCAACAAGAGAACTGAAAGAATGAGGTCCGATATCTGTGTATGAAACCTGCCCAAATCCCTGGCTGACAGCAAAATTACTCCCATGTGGGGAAGAGCTCATGAAGCATGGTGGGGAAATAGGCACAGCCAAGCAGGATCACCCTGGAAAGACAGGTCTGCAGAAGAGAACTGGGAGTTCGGTGCTTCGTAACTCTCACCATTCCCCTAAGCATAAGTTGCTAAAGACTGGCCATACCACGCATGCGTGAGAATGTAGTACACCTGGAGCTTCATAAATTGGTGGACAAAATACACATTCACCCTGCTACTTTAGAAAAGAATTTGGCAGCATAAGAAAATGCTGTGTCAAATTACCACATGACCCAACAATCACATTTACATTCATTAAGAGTGAAAATATATGTCCACATAAAGATCTGTATGTCAATGTTCATAGCAGCTTAATCATCACAGCTCAAAACTGAAAATAAACAAAATGTCCATTAATATATAAATGGATAAAACCAACTGTGGTTTTTTGTTTGTTTTTTTTTTGTGTGTGTGTGTGGACTACTACTAAGCAACATAAAATGACTGAACTGCTGACACAACAACAACAGGGATCCACTTCCAAATCATTAAGCTGAGTTAAGGAAGTCAGAAACCTATTTTCAGGGAATAGATATAGCCTTTTTTTTTTTTAATTCTGCTGCTGCTACTGCTGCTAAGTTGTTTCAGTCGTGTCCGACACTTTGCGACCCCATGGACTGTAGCCCACCAGGCTCTTCCATCCATGGGATTCACCAGGCAAGAGTACTGGAGTGAGTTGCCATTGCCCTCTCCTTTTTTTTTTAATTCTAGAAAAATGCAAACTAATCTATAGTGACACAGAGCAGACCAGTAGTTCCCTGGGTTGGCAGAGTTAGTCTGCAAAGGGAAATATGGAAACAATGGCATAATAGACATGATCAGTATTCTTAATGGGATTGCACCGGTCTATATTTTGTCAAAACTCATCCAACCACACACTTAAAATGGGGCAGTTTACTCTATATAAGCTACACCTCCTGGAAGTTAACAACAAGTAGGTGGGATGGTTTGTAGATTTTAGAGCCTTTCAAAAGTAATTTTTCATATACCTTTAAACAATTATTTACACAATCTGGTTACCTTTTAAAACAGCAAACTCCACTGCACAATGAAGGGAAACAGCCACATACATACACACCCCCTCCCTCTTAGGTTTCCCCTACCCTCCCCCTATCCCACCCGTTCAGGTCACCACAGGGCACTGAGCCAAGTGCCTTGCACTACCCAGCAGGCTCCCACCAGCCATCTGCCCTACACAAGGTAGTGTATACATGTCAGTTCCGATCTCCCAGTTCCACCCCTAGCCCACCATGTCCACAGCTCTGTTCTCTACACCTCATCTCTATTCCTGCTCTGCATATAGGTTTATCTGTACCACTTTTCTAGATCCCACATATATGTGTTAATACATGGTATTGTTTTGCTCCTTCTTAGTTCACCTCGTATGACAGACCCAAGCTAAAGTCAGAGGGAAAATATAGCTTTAAATAGTTACATCAATTAAAAAGAATGACAATAAACAAAATAGGCATGCACTTTAATAAGCTTGTAGAAAAAGAACAGAAAAGCCACCCCAAGGTAATTAAAGGGAAGAAAATACTAAAGATAAGAGCAGAAGTACCTAGTAAACCATAGAACTGAGAAATAAATTCAGGTGCATTTTAAACAGGCAAATTAAAAAGTGCACAGTATATCATATAAAGTCATGACTTGGCCCTCAGAGTTTATCTATCCCTTAACACAGCCCCCACACTCATCTCCCACCATTCTTAACTATGGATGACCCCTTACTACCTGAATGGGAGACTGATGTAAATAAAATGTTAGAGAAAAAAAATTAAATAAAACATTGCACACTCAGCAATACTTATGGCTTGAAAACAAATGTAGCCAGTTATATCTGTCTGACATTTGAATACTTCTTGCTTTTTTCCATTTCTCTTTCACCTGTGTGCACAGCATTCTTCCTGCCCCCCACTCCTTTTACTCTCCTCGCATAATTCTGACATTTAAAAATGCTTATCGCATGAAAGTTATCTGGATAGTTTTGAAGTTCAAGGCATTGAAAATTTGGCTTATTTATAGGAAAGACCTTTCATAAATGAGTAAAGAAATATTGGGGGGAGAGGAAAAGAGGTAAATATTTTCTTTATTTCTATTTTTGACATTTAGAGAAGGGCCTCTGGTCCATATAGTTCATTGTGGCAAACTGTTCAATTTTCGCTTCTTCTCTATTAAGAGAATTATAATTTTGCTTGGTGTGGCATTGCTCTCAGCTGCAAATCCAGCACATTAACAAATACAACAATCCCACTCACTTCTCCAACCTCCTTTAGAATAAGGAATGGCCACAGGGCACGTTTTGGTAAATTAGATCTAAGCAGGCTAAGCAGAGCTTATGAGAAAATGTTAATAAAGGCTGATGCAGTTTGAGTATGATTTTTATGCTATGCTCTTCCCCTTCTTCATTCCTTTAAATAGGGACACAGAAGAGTCAGAAAAGGCATCTTGCAACCACAGGTTAAAGGATATCAACAGAAGCTTAAGAACAACTCTAAGGTTGATGGAGCAAAAAGTGAGCCATGACGGCTTCCTGGAGCTACCAAGTCAACCCTTTCTTATCTAAATCTGAACTTTTTGTTATGCAGAAACAGACAAAATACCTTAGTTTCTTAACTGAATTTTATATGCCTCTGAACTTATTCCTTAATGATGCATGCAATTCCTCTACAAAATCTCTGTTTATACATAAGAGAATGGAAGCAAAGGAAGTTAAGTGACTTCTTTCACTAAGTTTTCCCTCTACTTTCCCCCTTTTTTTTAATCTTCCTATTTTATTGAGATATAACTGAAATGCATCACTGTGTAAGTTTAAGACATATAGAATAATTATTTGGTTAACATTCATCATGAAATGATTATTACAAGAATTTAGTGAACATCTATGGACAGAGGTGCCTGGTGGGTTACAGTCCATGGGATCCTAGAAGAGTTGGACAAACTTGGTGACTAAACAACAACAAATCATCTCATACACCTACAAAGTTAAAGAAATAGAAAAAAAATATTTTCTCCCTGTCATGAGAATTCTTAGAATTTACTCTCATAAGCACACAGAAGTTGAAAATACGTAACAGGAATTAAAAATACTAAAAATTCAAATATATATCATCCTGAAGTAACTCCATATTAAAATAACCATAGAGGAATACCTCCACCAGATATTAATAGATAATATGAATCCATAATTAACACTGTATAGTATTAGCATGCAAATAAACAAAATATTCAAAAGAATTAAGGAGGTAGAACTTATATGTTCTTACAGAAAAAAAAGGTGGGGGGAATATGTAAGGTGATGGATATGTTAACTTGATGAGGATCTTTTTACAGTGAATGCATGTATCAAAGCATTACTTTATCACTCTAGATAACTTACAATTTTTATTTGATTAAAATTAAATGGATCTAATAAGAAATCACTGCAGATGGTGACAGCAGCCATGAAATTAAGAGATGCTTACTCCTTAGAAGAAAGTTATGACCAACCTAGACAGCATATTGAAAAGCAGAGACATTACTTTGCCAACAAAGGTCCATCTAGACAAGGGATGGTTTTTCCAGTGGTCATGTATGGATGTGAAAGTTGGACTGTGAAGAAAGCTGAGTGCCAAAGAATTGATGCTTTTGAACTGTGGTGTTGGAGAAGATTCTTGAGAGTCCCTTGGACTGCAAGGAGATCCTACCAGTCCACTCTAAAGGAGATCGGTCCTGGGTGTTCTTTGGAAGGAATGATGCTAAAGCTGAAACACCAGTACTTTGGTCACCTCATGCGAAGAGTTGACTCATTGGAAAAGACTCTGATGCTAGGAGGGATTGGGGTCAGGAGGAGAGGAGGATGACAGAGGATGAGATGGCTGATGGCATCACCAAATCGATGGACGTGAGTTTGAGTGAACTCCAGGAGTTGGTGATGGACAGGGAGGCCTGGCGTGCTGCGATTCATGGGGTCACAAAGAGTTGGACACGACTGAGTGACTGAACTGAACTGAATTTTATATGTAAACTTAGTATACAACAATATAATTAATATTTTTACAGTTGAGAAATAATGAGGAGCCATCCTTATACCATTCAAAAGGATAAAATCCTAAGAGATCAGAAATTTGAATAGTGAAAATAGGAAACTATATAAATATTAGACAAAAACATGGGTAAATTCTTCTATCGGAGAAGGCAATGGCACCCCACCCCAGTACTCTTGCTGGGAAATAGTTTTAGCAATGGAAGGTGAAGGTGAAGGTGAAGGTGAAGTTGCTCAGTCGTGTCCGACTCTTTGCGACCCCGTGGACTGTAACCTACAAGGTTCTCCGTCCATGGGATTCTCCAGGCAAGTATACTGGGTGGATTGCCATTTACTTCCTTGATGACTCAAATTCAGATGCATAAAAGAAAAAGATAGCTAAATTTGAAAAATAGATTATGCAAAAACAAAATTATGTTTCATAGACAAAAAGATCTACCATAGTGGTGAAATAAAACACCATTGTTACATAATAATAATGTATGTCAAACTTGTAAACAAAACACTAGAGTCATTAAAATGTACACACTTGAAAAATAAAGAAAAATTAGTAAGGTGTAAGAATGGATACTTCACAGATATGGAAATATAAATATCTCTTAACCATATGAGAATATACTCAACCTGAATCATCTTAACTGAATACAAAATAAAACTAAATTGAGTTTCCAATTTTCACAAGTTGGAAAATTTCAAAACTTTTGACGTTACACCTTGCTGGCAAAGCTAAGTAAAATGGTCATTGTCAGTTATTGCTAGTAGGGATGCAAAGTAGGGGAACCCATATGACAAAGAATTTGATGAGGTAACAGCTGGCAAAATTATGTAATTTGAAACCAGGAGGGGTCATCAGTTTTCCATTAATACATAATAAACTCACCTTCTTTCGCTTATCAAAGTTACTTTGTTTTTACAAAAAAACTTGTATCGTCCAAATTTCACATAGTTGAACAATAAGATGTTTTTGCCCAAGTTGTCCAGTTCCAGGTCAAGTGAGTTAAGACTGGTTAAGACCACAGGCCCTCCAACTAGGCACACGTGAGTGTCTATTTTGTGAACTTTGGGCATCAGAGACCAAAACTCCACTCTAAGAACATGTTCACACCATCATTTTCTGAACACATCCCCAGGAAGAAGTCTATAGCTTAATCACGCCTGTGAAGAAGGATGATTACCATATCTTTTCTTATCTCTAGTTACCTTTTCTAGGCTCCTCACACTTCAACTTTATTCCATAAATACCTTGAGCCCCTTGCTTTCAGGGAGGCAAAATCATTCCCCTGTCTCCTTGCTTAACTGCCCTGAGATGAAACCATTTCCCTCTGTAAACTTTGGCATCTCGAGTTTGACTTGCTTCGTGCCTGATGAAGGAACCTGGTTTGATGAAGGTAACACACTGACCTCCTGACTCAGCAATCTCCTTCTAGTAATCTAGCCCAAATGTATCCTGACCAAAATATTTAAAAAGCTATGTGCAACAATTTTCATACAACAGTGTAGACCAGTTGAATGAATTATAAATTGTATTAGTAAGGAATATCTGCTTTAAAATTCTAGCCTATGAAGACTCTGAATTCACAAAGTTGTATTATTTTATGGCTTTAAAAGATTTTTTCACATAGGATATATTAAAACAAGTTTAACTTATAAAGCTTCCAGCATACTGTATCTATTTTGAGTAAGAGAGGGCAAACCTGGGATACATACATTTTCCATCCCATGTCTTCAACTTTTTTCTTGATTATAGAAAGTAAAAATGAATAAAATAAGAAGGGGAAGGGAAAAGGAACAGGAAAAGGAAAATAAAGAAAAAGATTATGATAGGAGACCATGCTGACCTGTAGCTCTACAATCTCACCTTAAGTTGTTCTTTTTTGAGATATCTAAGCTTTATAGAATTACATTTTTCTAGCAAGACATATGGCACCCCACTCCAGTACTCTTGCCTGGAAAATCCCATGAGTGGAGGAGCCTGGTGGGCTGAAATCCATGGGGTCGCTAAGAGTCGGACACGACTGAGCGACTTCACTTTCGCTTTTCACTTTCAAACATTGGAGAAGGAAATGGCAACCCACTCCAGTATTCTTGCCTGGAGAATTCCAGGGACAGTGGGCCCCCGTCTATGGGGTCGCACAGAGTCGGACACGACTGAAGTGACTTAGCAGCAGCAGCAGCAAGACATAATGATTTCCTGAGAAATACAGTAAGCAAGAGAATAGAATAAATAATGCTAAAATATAACTAGTTTTATATTTCAGCAATACATTCTAGTTGTTTTTAGTAATGTATGTAATTTGAAAGTTTGCATTATGAATTGCTGGTTGGTCACCAAGATATTGAGACAGTTATATTTTAAAATGGGTGGGTCTGTGTGCATACATGTTTCAAATGGTTAGTACAAATTAACTAACTTTAGAGAGAGTTTAAAACTCTACCTATAAAAGTCTGATTAGAGAACAGTTCTCAATATAATTTAGGGTTAAAGAAAAATCTATTTAGTTAAAATATTAACATATGTCTCACCTAAGGAAAAATTCTTGCAAGTCTTATACCTATATTCTTGTACACCCATGCAAAAGAAACCTACATTCCCTTAGTCCCTTTCCTATGTTGCAAAGGCCTATAAAAAGTTTTAAGCTTTAGATATCAAACTATTTTGAATATTACCTGGAGCAGCAGGATATTAATTACCTCTTCAAGGTATGAATTACTCCACAGTAATCAATTAATACAAAATCAGGATAAGATCATGACTATATCATTAAAGGAACATGTTCATGGAACAATCAACCAAATTAACAGTTAGATTAATGGATTCAATGAATAAATCAAATTAATAGTATACCATTAACTAAAAAATAGTCCAGACAGATCATCCATGACTATTATCTAAACAGAGGCTAAAATTAGACAATGTCCACATCATACTGAAGAGAAACACTTAAATATTTAATATTATCAACATGTTATCAATATTCTCCTATTCGGAACTGGCAAATCTAAACTGTAGAATTCTTGAACTCTGATTAAACGTTTTTTTAAAACAGCAACAATAGCAAAAAGCAGTTATGTATATCTACTGATGGCATAACCAAATACACACAACCACCAACTAGCTGATAGCCTAGAAAAATAAATCAATTACAAGAATTTCCTCACAAAATACCATTAGACCCCTTGTTTTCTACTGCATTGATGGGCCATATGGTGATGGATTTATTCTACACTGGCAGTAGGAAAATTTTATGGTAAAGAAATTAGATTGACATTTTATTTCTGCACACTGCTAAGTTTAGTTATAAGCTAATTATATGTGAAATATGGTATATGTCTGTTGATATATGGGCCTGGGTTATATTTTTAAATCAAAGAATAATTTAAGATAATCCCCAGGCTGCATTCATCCAACAACTGATGTCCACTGGGAGGAGCAAAAGAGTGGAGCTGGTGGCTGTAGGTTGTCTGCAGTGACAAAAGCCCCTTACAATTTGCCGTTCAATCTTCAGCAAAGCTTCCAGACAAACACAGACTCCAAGCATCAGTGTGCAGCCAAACTGGCTTTGAATAAAGAATTGCAAGGTGTCAAGGGATCAAGGGATCAGCCAGTTGGTCTCAGCCACAGAATGCAGTACAGTTCTGCCACCCAGTGGTCGCTTTATCACACGTGACTTGGCGGCATTTCCCACTAGTACTCTTGCCTGGAAAATCCCATGGATGCAGGAGCCTGGTGGGCTGCAGTCCATGGGGTCTCGAAGAGTCAGACACGACTGAGCGACTTCACTTTCACTTTTCACTTTCATGCATTGGAGAAGGAAATGACAACCCACTCCAGTGTTCTTGCCTGGAGAATCCCAGGGACGGGGGAACCTGGTGGGCTGCAATCTATGGGATCGCACAGAGTCGGACACGACTGAAGCAACTTAGCAGCAGC
Source organism: Aepyceros melampus (assembly GCA_006408695.1). Classification (NCBI taxonomy): domain Eukaryota; kingdom Metazoa; phylum Chordata; class Mammalia; order Artiodactyla; family Bovidae; genus Aepyceros; species Aepyceros melampus. The sequence continues at coordinate 92,140 of SJXQ01012643.1, forward strand.
AGCAGCAACATTCTGACAATTGTCTAAGCAAACCACGATGCTGAGAATGGTCAGCAAGAGTTTGGCAACTTCCTTTCCACCATGTGAATATACAGTTATCCAGGCTTAAGAAATGCTCCTTTATTTGATATACAGGTGAGGTCCTTTGAGATCTGATCTCTCTCTATCCATCATCAAACTTATCCCCAATCATAGACCTTCATAAAGACCAAGCTATTGTTACACAGTTCCACCATATTCTCTCAGGAATTTCTCTGGTCCATAATTCCTTCACTCCTCTTGACCACACTGAACATTCCTACATCTTTTAACTTGCTAATTTTGTCTCCAAGAAGCCTGCACTGACTTCTAGTCAATTTGACACATGGCACTTTTTCATATAATTCATCCCATTCTGACTGCCCTTTTGAATACTTGACTGACTTACTAGAAGCTAAGTAAGCTAAGTAAGTTCCTTAAAGGGCAGGATTTTATTTTACATCTTTATATTGCTTCAGCATTTACTGTGCCTCTGGCCCATAAATACATGATTTACTGATGTCTAGATATGTGTATTAATGTGCATGACCCTTTTGCAAGGGGTATTTAATTCCTCATTTAGCACAATTATGTTATATGAAGGGTCAGCAAGATCCCCTAGAGAAGGGAGTGGCAACCCATTCAGGTATTCTTGCCTGGAGAGTCGCATGGACACAGGAGCCTGACGGGCCATAGTCCATGGGGCTGCAAAGAGTCGGACACAACTTAGCAACTAACACACATTTTATGTAAAAGTGAAGCAAACATTTATAACTATTTCCAGGCATGGTCTTCTAATGTTTCATAAATTTGATTTTTCAGTGTTTTCACATGATTCAAGTACATTTGCAGCAAATACATGGCAAATTTGGGTCCTCAGTGCTACTAAAGATTCCACTCCTTCTAAGACCAGATTTTATTTTTAAGATTGACTGTACAAGAAATCTGAAGAAATTTTAAACATCATTTTAAGTTCTATCCTGTCTGAATGCAAGAAATGAAAAAAGAAATTATAAAGTACATGTACTTTATTTGGAAAATAAATTTCCCTGGATTAGTCTTCAATTTGTGAAAAAACCTTTAATCTCAGATGTGCAATATAAATTTTCATGGTGGTCAGGAAAGTAATTTTGTAAGATTACCACCTTTTACTTAATTTCGCTCATTCCAGCCTATCTTCAATCCACACCTGCTTGCTATATCAACCAAACTAAACATTTACTAATTTCCGTATTACATAACTAAAATAGTTGTGGAAGAGTCAGCTTAAATTTTTCTCTCATTATCTGCTGGGTTTGCAGTGAAATCCTGGTTTAGAAAGTTTATTGTCCAAAGGTATTCTATAGCAGATAAAGTTTGACGCTTGAGGTTGCCAAGTGGAGTTTACAAAACTATTGGTTATGAAGCAAAATCACCTTTGCATGTAGATGAGACATTTGATATGGAAAAGTATAAACAGGGAAGGCTTGAAGAGCCATGAAAATGATGAAGCATGGTACCCTTTAGCAAGTAACTGAGCACAATCTATCATCAAAATGTTTTTATGTGAGTTCACCTGTCTCATCTCTCATGCTCTGGATGGATGTTCAGCAGATAACTTTGATAAATTTAGAATCAACTAAATACTTTCTTAATAATTTTGCTTAATGAATTTTAAAAGAAATAAAGAATAGAATCATGGACATTATTATACAGTGTGATGTACATCACTATACATATATGAGATTTGGCTTCCAAGTGCTTTTAAAGACGTAAAACCCAAAGCAATGTTATCATCTTTTAGAAGGAAATTTATATTAAATATAAATGCTATGTTGTCTTATATTTAATCAAAATCAAACAGACTGGTATTTACCTAAATAAGAATTAATTCTATTTATTGCTCTCTCCCTTTGGATCAGAATGATGTCTTATTATTTTTTGTTATATTTATTCTAAAATTTCAAACCTAAGAAAAGCCCAAGTACACCATTTAAACCCAATAAGACTTTAGCTCTATATAGAGAGGCAGTTTCTAAACTTGGATTATTACTATGTCCTGGGAGCTTTTAAAATACATAGATGCCTTGATCCTGGTCAAGACTCACAGAAATGGAACTGGAGATTAAGACCTAGAATCTATTGTAAAGGCTCTCCTATCTCACCTATTTCACCAGTGGATGAACTGGTGTTTCAGATGAACTGGTTCTCCAGTGTGCTCCTCAGAAGAGCAGCGAGAACATTACCTGGGAACTTGTTAGAGCTGCAATTTTTCAGACTTACTGAGTCAAATCCTCTGATAGGCCCAGAAATCTGCATTTTAATAAGCCAGTCCAACACAAACAGATGGAGAGATATATCAGGTTTTGGATTGAAAGAATCGATATTCTTATAGTCAGAAAATGACCATACTCCCCAAAGCAATCTACAGAGTCAATGCAATCCATACTAAATATAAATGGCATTTTTCATAGAATTAGAACAAAAAATTGTACAATTTTTATAGAAACACAAAAGACCCCAATAGCCAAAGCAATCTCGAGCAAGAAAAATGTAGCTGGAGGAGTCAGACCTCCTGACTTTGGACTCTACTGCAAAACTACAGTAATGAAGACAGTATGCTACTGGCACACACACAAAAAAACAGAAATATATATCAATGGAATAGGACAGAAAGCCCAGAGATAAACCTATGCACCTATGGCCATATAATCTATGACAAAGGAGGCAAGAATATACAGTGGAAGAAAGAATCTCTTCAAAGAGTGGTGATGGGAAAACTGAAGGGCTATATGTAAAACTATCAAATTAAAATATTCCCTAATATCATACACAAAAATAAATTAAAAATGGACTAAAGATCTAAATGTAAGGCCAGAAACTATAAAACTCTTAGAGGAAAACATGGGCAAAACACTCTCTGGCATAAATCACAGCAAGATCTTTATTGATCCACCTCTTACAGAAAAGTTTCTGCATAGCAAAGGAAACCGTAAACCAGACCAAAAAAACAACCCTCAGAATGGGAGAAAATATTTACAAACAAACCAACTGACAAGGAATTAATCTCCAAAATATACAAACAGCTCATGCAGCTCAATATCAAAAACAAACAATCCAATTAAAAAATGGGCGCTGCTGCTGCTAAGTCGCTTCAGTCGTATCCAACTCTGTGCGACCCCATAGACGGCAGCCCACCAGGCTCCCCCGTCCCTGGGATTCTCCAGGCAAGAACACGAGTGGATTGCCATTTCCTTCTCCAATGCATGAAAGTGAAAAGTCAAAGTGAAGTTGTTCAGTCGTGTCCAACCCTCAGCGACCCCATGGACTGCAGCCTTCTAGGCTCCTCCATCCATGGGATTTTCCAGGCAAGAGTACTGGAGTGGGGTGCCATTGCCTTCTCTGAAAAAAAAATGGGCAGAAGACCTCAACTGACACTTCTCCAAAGAAGACATACAGATGCTAATAAATACATGAAAAGATTCTCAACATCACTAACAATTAGAGAAAGGCAAACCTTACTCTGGTCAGAATGGCCCTCATCACAAAAAAATCTACAAATAATAAATGCTGAAGAGTGTGTAGAGAAAAAGGAACCCTCCTGCACCCTAGGAATGTAAATTGGTACAGCCACTGTGGTGAACTGTATGGAGAGTCCTCAGAAACCTAAGAATAGACCATAAACATACAGCCAACTTATTTTGCAGTTCAGAGGAAAGGATGTAAGGTGGATTACCTATTAATACCACACAAGATAAAATAAGTGAAAAATAAGTGGTGAGGAAAGTAGGACAACAGGAAAATGAGACAGAAAAATAAGTGAAACCAGGAATTCAAAAAAATCTACAAATAATAAATGCTGAAGAGTGTGTAGAGAAAAAGGAACCCTCCTGCACCCTAGGAATGTAAATTGGTACAGCCACTGTGGTGAACTGTATGGAGAGTCCTCAGAAACCTAAGAATAGACCATAAACATACAGCCAACTTATTTTGCAGTTCAGAGGAAAGGATGTAAGGTGGATTACCTATTAATACCACACAAGATAAAATAAGTGAAAAATAAGTGGTGAGGAAAGTAGGACAACAGGAAAATGAGACAGAAAAATAAGTGAAACCAGGAATGACTCAGAGTTACTGTGTTCTGTGAGGATTTTTCCTTCACCAGGAGTGGCCATGGGTGTGTCTCTAACTAAGCTTTCTTTATGTTAACACAAAAGGGGGCTCTAAAGCAAGGTCCCCAGCAGCATCCTCTTTAGGATGTAATTTGAGTCTGCCCAGAGCAATGGCTATGGGAAATCAAGGCCCTTAAGATCTTGACACTGGGCCTAACAATCATCATTTCAGCCTGGATTAAAAAAATAATCAGTATAGTATCAATGAAATTTGTGTCTTTGAGGAACATAGCTTCCTGATGTCCTGTCTAATATAAACTAGCTATAAAGTTTATATTAAAATACATTAACTAATTTAAAAAGAAGATGCAAAAAGCAAACAAAAGATGTATATGTGCAGAACTGTTGACTCACTGGACAGGATGGATGATTAACTATGAACTAGGGAAACAAAAAAATGACTGGTTTTAGAACCATTCATCTGTAACCCTACTTTCTGGAGCTGATCAAGGCAAGCTTTATCTGTAGCCTTCTCTGTTCATGGTAATAAATTGTGTCTGTTTACAAGACAACAGGGGGAAATGCATTCAGCGTGTAGAAAAGTGTCATTAAATTATTAAGATTCAAATTAAAAGGCAAAGAGCAGTTGGAGCACATGTCTCTATTTTTACTTCACTAAAATCACTATTAAAGATGCATTCAGCCAGATTTTGGGGAGTGAATTCTGTATCTAATTTATGGGATGGGCAGGGGGAGCCCTTCATGATGATGCGATGCTTAAAAGAGTTTATAAAGGTTAGACTAAGGTATTTTATAGTGAAAATTGATGGTGGATAAGTAACTATGGCCCTTGTCCCCCTTTAAACCTGAGTTACTCTCTCTGCTCTCTGGCAGAAGCTGGTAAATTTTTTCTCTAAAGGGCTAGATGGTAACTATTTTAGGCTTTGTGGGCCTTATGTTTCCTGCCATGACTGTCCAACTCTGTAATTGCGGTGCAAAATCAGCCATAGACAACCAGTAAGTTAATGGGTGTAGCTGCGTTCCATTAAAACTTTATTTAACAAAGGCACGTGGCAGAGAAACTAGCCCCTGAGCTGTAGTTTGCCAAATTCTGCTCTATGAAGTACAACCATGGAGTTTTAAGTCCTTGTTCAAAGTTTTCACTGTGTTCTGAACTGTTTTCCAAAAGAAAAGTTTGGTTTGACAGTCTGCTTCCCTGAAGATGACGGGACAATCCTCCTTTTAGACAAGACTTTAATTTTCTTTTTTTTTTTTTCTTTTGTTTTGAACTTTTTATTTTGTATTGTGTATAGATGTTCCTATACACACGGGTGTGTTCCACACACGGGTTTGATTCCTGGTCAGGGAAGTCTTCTTCCTCTCCCACTGCCACCTACCAACCTCCCCAGCATGACAATACCACCCTTTATAGCCTCCCAAGTGGCGCTAGTGGTAAAGAACCCACTGGCCAACGCAGGAGAACTAAGAGATGTGGGTTGATCCCTGGGTCGAGAAGATCCCCTGGAGGAGGGAATGGCAACCCACTCCAGTATTCTTGCCTGGAGAATCCCATGGACAGAGGAGCCAAAGTGACTTAGCCTGCACATAGCTGATTTAAAATGTTGCAATAGTTTCAGGTGAGCAGAGAAAGTGCTCAGCCTTCCATGGGGTCGCTAAGAGTCGGACACGACTGAGCAACTTCACTTTCACTTCACTTTCACGGAGGAAACTAACTCAGCACTGTAAAGCAACTAGACGTCAATAAAAATTAGCTAAAATAAAAAAGAAAACTGATGTCTCAATTTAATACAATTTATCAAATACTCATTATTTATTTCAAAAACATGTAAACAAAGGAGATCCTTAACCTTATGGGTGGCACAATATGACCATACTTGAATTATAATGTTTTTATGATTTTAAGCTTTTATGTCTTTTTATGAGTTTATGAATTAAGCCTTTTTTATGATTTTAAACAAATTATTTACTTGTTAATATCTCCATTTATAATCATTATTTTCTCTAAATAATCCTTACAGACCCCATATGCAATGCATTAAGCTTAAATACCCTTTCACCAAAAAGACATATCTCCTAAATAAACTGCTCTCAGAAATACCCCTTTGTTGACTTTCCAAAGAATTTTCTTTCTGTGAGAATAATAGAATTTAGAGGAATTAGTAGGGTGACAATTTTACCTCATTTTATAAACTGAACAAATAGGAAGCAAAATTACACCTTGAAAATTGTCCTAACATTGTGACACATATGTTACTGTTATAACAACATAAATGTAAGAGATAAAGTTAAGAGACTTCCGGATAGACTCATCTAGTAAATATCTGGGCTCAAATTACAGAAATAGATACTATCATTTCCAATAAATCCCTGTCTCAGGCTCTTAACATTAGAGGTCCCTGCCTAGTCTACTGAGCACACAGAGTAGGCACTGAGGAACTGAACTGAAAAGACTGCCTCACTGCCAAGATGAGGGACAGTAAGGCATCGATTTTCATTCCTAGTAACTCCCTCCGGATAGAGGCATCTTAAGAAATAGTACCTGGAGTTTTCAGCCATGAGCATCAAGTAGGAAAACCAATTCATCTGAATCAAAGGATACTGATTTGCAGAGGTTCAGAAATGAAGTAAAACTGAAAAGAATTCAGTATGATGCCTGGACAGCATCCAGGGCTAATAGTTTTCCTGCATCAGAAGTTTGAATTCATTATTCCCCAGGCCCTAAAACCGCATTAGTGCTGACACGATCTCAAGAGCTCATGTGATCAAATATTCCATCAACATTTAAACTGAGTCATTTATTTTTCCAGAATCAGATTTCAGCTGAACTATTGATCATTATAAAGTTGCATGTAATAAGCATGAATTGGTCCACAACATTCAGAATGCCAGATACCTCACATTTCTTTATTATTTTCAATCAAATCAAACTGAATTCAGCCGCCAATCATCATAGCTGACAATGCCATTATCATAGCTGACAACGCCATTATCAATCCATTATCCCCACTATTGATCAGATGAGTACATTGAGGTTTACACTGTTGAGTGAAATGAAGACTTTCTCCCCACTCTCACCCCTGTTCCTTCAGGTTGGTCACTGGACCCTTTGGCCCCTGCTCAGGCCGAGGGCTGATGAGAGGACAGCTCCTCTGTATTCTGCCAGTCGCTTCTACATCTCACCATGGGACCTTTTCAAAGACCAAGAATCAATGGTCTCAACACGCAGTCTCCTCAGGGACCCACACAGCTACTCATTTCAAAATTCTATCACTTCAAGGATGCTTCAGTAATTCAAGAAGCAATTCTCAAAATTTCACAAGGTTCCACTCTTCTTGTCTCTCATATTCCAGTCTCAGGAATTCCAATCAGACACCTGATTTTCCCATACACTATGTGGAAAACCTCTTTCAGAAATCCCCCAAAGCCATTTTTACTTCCCTGGGAGCAAGGAAAGCCTAGACCTTAAAAGTAAAATTCTGGCTTACTCTGGTGAGTCTCTAGTAAATTTTACTGCTAGCAATACAAATCAATTAAACATAAAAAGTCAAATACAGTATTTTAATATATGACTGCATATAAATTACTTAATCTCTCAAACTCTTGAGTAGCCTAGAATTATAAAAGCATCTAAGGACCTTTCATTGTTTTTCTAATTAACCTTAAAGATCACTTCAACTTCTTCCCCAGAGAAGCTCGTGGAATGAACAAAGTAGATTTACAGAAGACCTCTATTTATCTTCAGTGACATCTCTTCTCACAAGTAAGGCACGCAAAATAACTGCACAGTCCACCCTCCCAGGCTCTGTAGACTCTGTAGACTCTGTACCTCACTTCATATGATACGGACTCTAAAGGTGGTGATTGAGGACGGGGCCACAGATTGCTTTGGATAAACTAGGAAAGCTGAGCATGCGCTAGGAAAACTGGAGACTCACCTTGGTAGCTGATTGAATATGGAAAACAAAGATGTTAAAACTAAATTATTTAAAAGAGAGCAAATGGGAAAAGTCAAGGAATTGAAGTGCTCTGATTTGGCTGATTTGGCTTTTTAGATAGAAAACAGAGAGACAGAGCAAAATTGTACAAAAATTGAGGTGAGTTTAGTTTTGAACATGCGAGTTTAAGTGCCGCTGAGGCATGCAGGCTTCCTGGGGACCGTTTCACAGAGGTTACCAACAGAAAGAAACTCAGGTCTGGAACTCAGGGGAGAGGTCTGAGCATTACAACTTCAGCTTTGTACCAAAATTTCCAGCTTCAAGCTTCAGAAACTTTAAATTGCCTTTTGATTTTAATTATTTTAATCACTTTATTGCTTAAACCTTATCTTCCCTTGCATCCTTTTAATCCTTAGAATTTAAATTCCTGTGCCCTCTTTTCCTGGAGAGAACTACCTTTGGTACAGCTTCTATTTTGGGGTCTGTGGAGGGAGTGCTGAAAGGGGGCAGACTTGCTTTCAAAGACTAATGCTGAGACATTTCAAAGTTTTAAATAAACTCCAGGGGCTCTAAATCCTTTTCACTGTAAATAAACTGAAGGCAAAGCACTTTGCATTGGACGGTCTGAATCAAAATTCCAGGGGTCCAGATATCAGATTATTAATGGAGCTAGTAAACAAAAAGCTTAATTGATCCAACCAGAAAGCAACAGTTAGAACTGGACATGGAGCAACAGACTGGTTCCAAATAGGAAAAGGAGTCCGTCAAGGCTGTATATTGTCACCCTGCCTATTTAACTTATATGCAGAGTACATCATGAGAAACGCTGGGCTGGAAGAAGCAGAAGCTGGAATCAAGATTGCTGGGAGAAATATCAATAACCTCAGATATGCAGATGAACTACCCTTATGGCAGAAAGTGAAGAGGAGCTAAAGAGCCTCTTGATGAAAGTGAAAAAGGAGAGTCAAAAAGTTGGCTTAAAGCTCAACATTCAGAAAACGAAGATCATCATATCTGGTCCCATCACTTCATGGAAAATAGATGGGGAAACAGTGGAAACAGTGTCAGACTTTATTTTGGGGGGCTCCAAAATCACTGCAGATGGTGACTGCAGCCATGAAATTAAAAGACGCTTACTCCTTGGAAGGAAAGTTCTGACCAACCTACATAGTATATTCAAAAGCAGAGACATTACTTTGCCAACAAAGGTCCATCTAGTCAAGGCTATGGTTTTTCCAGTGGTCATGTATGGATGTGAGAGTTGGAATCTGAAGAAAGCCGAGTGCCAAAGAATTGATGCTTTCAAACAGTGGTGTTGGAGAAGCCTCTTGAGAGTCCCTTGGTCTGCAAGGAGATCCAACCAGTCCATCCTAAAGGAGATCAGTCCTGGATTTTCATTGGAAAGACTGACGCTAAAGCTGAAGCTTCAATACTTTGGCCATCTCATGCGAAGAGTTGAGTCATTGGAAGAGACTCTGATGCTGGGAGGGATTGGGGGCAGGAGGAGAAGGGGACGACAGAGGATGAGATGGCTGGATGGCATCACCAACTCGATGGACATGAGTCTGAGTGAACTCTGGGAGTTGATGATGGACAAGGAGGCCTGCTGCTGCTGCTGCTAAGTTGCTTCAGTCATGTCCGACTCTGTACAACCCCAGAGACAGCAGCCCACCAGGCTCCCCCGTGCCTGGGATTCTCCAGGCAAGAACACTGGAGTGGGTTGCCATTTTTTCATGGGGTTGCAAAGAGTTGGACACGACTGAGAGACTGAACAAAACTTAACTGAATGTACATAAATCATCTTGAGTCATCAAGGACAGTTTAATTTTAATCAACTATTTAATAATTTTAATTTTTCCACTTCCTTCAATGTTCCTCTTAGTTTTTTTTTCATGAAATCATCACGGTCTAATCAATTATTAAGCTACAAAACATTTACTCTGGTGAGGCCTCAGCTGATATAATTTGGGTTTTTCTACTAAAGCATTCCTTTCCTACGAACCCACCCTGGCCCTTCTAGTCTGGGCCTCACTGACAGTAAGAAGCCATCTCAACTTCCTGCCTAGTGCTTAGAGTCAGATAATCCTTGCTTTTTTATTTTTGTTTCTTTATTTTATATTATAGTATAGTTGACTTACAATAATGTACAGGAAAGTGATTCAGTTATACATATATATACATCTATTTTGTTTCAGATTGTTTCTCTCTTTTTTTTTTTTTGTCCACCCTGAGCAGCTTGTAGGATCTTAGTTCCCCGAGCAGGGATCAAATCTACAATGGAAGCACCAAGTCCTAACACTCGGCCCTCCAAGGAATTCCTTCAGATACTTTTTCCATATAGGTTATGACAGAGTATTGAGTAGAATTCCTAGTGCTATGTAGTAGGTCATTGTTGTTTATATATTTTACATATTATATTATATACATGTGAATCTCAACATCCTAGTTTATCCCTCCACCCCACATTTCTAATTTGGTAACCATAAATTTGTTTTTTAAAATTTGTGAATCTGTTTCTGTTTTGTAAATAAGTTCATTTGTATCATTTTTTTAAGATTCTGTGTGGAATCTTAAAAGTGATATGTGCTATGATAAGTGATATCATATATTTGACAAGCCTTGTTTTGAATGCTGGGTTTCTGCAGAATCTCTGTGCTCCATCCTCCACTCTACTTACTACCTGGGAAAACTTGGGCAAATTATTTAGCTTCTCTGAGAATCTTTTATCACAGAGTCACCTGAGAAGCCTTGTATAAAAATAGCTATCATAATTGGAAAGAAACAATTAGAAGGGGAAGGAGTAGTGAAAATTGAGAAAGGGAGAGAGAGAGGGAATAAAGGACTACTTAAGGAAAGGAGGAATCAGTGAACAGGGGGCAGAAGGTAAACACAAAGGAGAAAAAAAGGAAAAGAATGTCTCCATGTTTATGATGTCATCCATTAGCACATCGTCTCAATAGACATTACTGGTTATTCCTGACAATCACATGACATAGGTATTATTACCTAAGTAGTAATTTTAATCTGAGGAAACAGATTCTCAGTTCATTTCAGTTCAGTCACTCAATTGGGACCGAATCTGTGATCCCATGGACTGCAAAAGGCCAGGCTTCGCTGTCCATCACAACCTCCCAGAGTTTATTCACATGTCCATTAAGTTGGTGATACCGTCCAACCATCTCATCCTCTATTGTCCCCTTCTCCTCCTGCCCTCAATCTTTCCCAGCATCAGGGTCTTTTCAAATGACTCAGCTCTTCCCATCAGGTGGCCAGTGTATTGGAGTTTCAGCTTCAACATCAGTCCTTCCAATGAACATTCAGGACTGATCTCTTTTAGGATAGACTGGTTGGATCTCCTTGATGTCCAAAGGACTCTCAAGGATCTTCTCCAACACCACAGTTCAAAAGCATCAATTCTTCGGTGCTCAGCTTTCTTTATAGTCCAACTGTCACATCCATATTGGAAAAATCACAGCCTTGAATATACGGACGTTTGTTGGCAAAGTAATAGCTCTGCCTTTTAATATGCTATATCGGTTAGTCATAACTTTCCTTCCAAGGAGTAAGCGTCTTTTAATTTCATGGCTACAATCACCATCTACGGTGATTTTGGAGCCCACAAAAATTAAGTTTGCTACTGTTTCTGCCATCTATTTTCCATGAAGTGATGAGACCAGATGCCATGATCTTCATTTTCTGAATGTTGAGCTTTAAGCCAACTTTTTCACTCTCCTCTCTCACTTTCATCAAGAGGCTCTTTAGTTCTTCTTCACTTTCTGCCCTAAGGGTGGTATCATCTGCATATGTGAGGTTACTGATATTTCTCCCAGCAACCTTGATTCTAGCTTGTACTTCCTCCAGCCCAGCATTTCACATGATGCACTCTGCATATAAGTTAAATAAGCAGGATGACAATATACAGCCTTGACGTACTCCTTTTCCTATCTGGAACCAGTCTGTTGTTCATGTCCAGTTCTAACTGTTGCTTCCCGACCTGCATACAGATTTCTCAAGAGGCAGATCAGGTGGTCTGGTATTCCCATCTCTTGAAAATTTTTCCACAATTTATTGTGATTCACATAGTCAAAGGCTTTGGTGTAGTCAATAAAGCAGAAATATATGTTTCTCTGGAATTCTCTTGCTTTTTCAATGATCTAGCAGATATTGGCAATTTGATCTCTGCTTCCTCTGACTTTTCTAAAACCAGCTTGAACATCTGGAAGTTCATAGTTCACGTATTGTTGAAGCTTGGCTTAGAGAATTTAGAGCATTACTTTACTAGTGTGTGAGAGGAATGCAATTGTGTGGTAGTTTGAGCATTCTTTGGCATTGCCTTTCTTTGGGATTGGAATGAAAACTGACCTTTTCCAGTCCTGTGGCCTCTGCTGAGATTTTCAAACTTGGTGGCATATTGACTACAGCACTTTCACAGCATCATCTTCCAGGATTTGAAATAACTCAACTGGAATTCTATCACCTCCACTAGCTTTGTTCATAGTGATGCTTCCTAAGGCCCACTTGACTTCACATTCCAGGATGCCTGGCACTAGGTGAGTGATCACACCATCGTGGTTATGTGGGTCATGAAGATCTTCTTTGTACAGTTCTTCTGTGTATTCTTGCCACCTCTTCTTAATATATTTTGCTTCTGTTAGGTCCATACAATTTCTGTCCTTTATTCACTCTATCTTTGCACGAAATGTTCCCTTGTTCTCTAATTTTCTTGAAGAGATCTCTAGTCTTTCCATTCTATTGTTTTCCTCTATTTCTTTGCACTGATCACTGAGAAAGGCTTTCTTATCTCTTTTTGTTATTCTTTGGAACTCTGCATTCAAATGGGTATATCTTTCCCTTTTCTCCTTTGCTTTTCGCTTCTCTCCTTTTCACAGCTATTTGTAAGGCCTCCTCAGACAACCATTTTGCCTTTTTCCAATTCCTTTTCTTGGGGATGGTCTTGATCCCTGTCTACTGTACAATGTCATGAACCCTCTCCATCATTCATCAGGCACTCTATCAGATCTAGTCCCTTAAACCTATTTCTAACTTCTACATGTAATCGCAAGGGATTTTATTTAGGTCATACCTGAATGGTCTAGTGGTTTTCCCTACTTTCTTCAATTTAAGTCTGAATTTGCCAATAAGGAGTTGATGATATGAGCCACAGTCAGCTCCTGGTCTTGTTTTTTGCTGACTGTATAGAGCTTCTCCATCTTTGGCTGCAAAGAATATAGTCAATCTGATTTTGGTATTGACCATCTGGTAATGTTCACGTGTAGAGTCTTCTCTTGTGTTGTTGGAAGAGGGTGTTTGCTATGACTGGTGTATTCTCTTTGCAAAACTCTATTAGCCTTTTCACTGCTTCATGATGTACTCCAAGGTTAAAATTGCCTGTTACTCCAGGTGTTTCTTGACTTCCTACTTTTGCATTCCAGTCCCCTATAATGAAAAGGACATCTTTTGGGGGTGCTACTTCTAGAAGGTCTTATAGGTCTTCATAGAACCATTCAACTCAGCTTCTTCAGCATTGCTGGCTGGGACATAGTCTTGGATTACTGTGATTCTGAATAGTTTGCCTTGGAAATGAACAGAGATTCTGTCATTTTTGAGATCGTATCCGAGTACTGTATTTCAGACTCCTTTGTTGACTATGATGGCTACTCTATTTCTTCTAAGGGACTTTGCCCACTGTAATAGATATAATTATCATCTGAGTTAAATTAACCCATTCCAGTCCATTTTAATTCACTGATTCCTAAAATGTCAATGTTTACTCTTGGCATCCCCTGTTTGATCACTTCCAATTTGCCTTGATTCATAGACCTAACATTCCAGGTTCCTATGCAATATTGCTCTTTATAGCATTGGACCTTGCTTCCATCATCAGTCACATCCACAACTGGGTGTGGTTTTTGCTTTGGCTCCGTCTTTTCACTCTTTCTGGAGTTATTACTCCACTCATCTCCAGTAGCATATTGGGTACCTATCAACCTAGGGAGTTCATCTTTCAGTTCCTATATTTTTTCCTTTTCACACTGTTAATGGGGTTCTCAAGGAAGGAATACTGAAATGGTTTGCCATTCTCTTCTCCAGTGGACCACATTTTTCAGAACTCTCCACCATGACCCGTCCATCTTGGGTTGCCCTACACATCATGGCTTATAGTTTCATTGAGTTAGACAAGGCTGTGGTCCTTGTTATTAGATTGGTTAGTTTTCTGTGATTGTGATTTTCAGTCTGTCTGCCCTCTGATGGCAAAGGATAAGAGGCTTATGAAAGCTTCCTGATGGGATAGACTGACTGAGGGAGATAGTGGGTCTTGTTCTGATGGGTGGGGCCATGTTCAGTAAATCTTTAATCCAATTTTCTATTGAAGGGTGGAGCTCTGTTCCTTCCCTGTTATTTACCTGGGACCAAACTATGGTGGAGGTAAGGAAGATAATGGTTACCTCCTTCAAAAGATCCCATGCATATACTGCTACAGTCCAGGCCCCCAACCCTGTAGCAGGCCACCACCAACCCATGCCTTCACCAGAGACTCCCAGACACCCACACTCAAGTCTCCAGTGGGGTTGTTCCTTTCTCCTGCGTCTTGGTGCACCTGAGTTACCAGGGAATCCCCTTAATGCTTCTAAGGCACAATTTCTCCACTTCAGTGTCTGTGTACTTTCTGCTGTTTTCAGAACCTACCCCTTCCACAAATTCATATAAATGTCTTCCCTTGCTTTCTTCAAGTCACTGCTCACATGATGTCCTATCTACGACAGCACACAACTCACCTCCAACTGTTACTGTTGCTTTACAAGCTTTACTTGTATATTTATTTATTTTTGCATCCCACTTATCATCAACTGGCCTAAAGTCAGTACGTTGCAGGGAGGAAGCCAATTCTGACCCCATGATGGAACTGCTTATTTAATTTGCTTTGCATTGCTCTTGTTATTATAATCATACAGAATGGCTTGCCTCAGAGAATCTTGCCCCTCTGCCTGACTGTTAAACCAAAGTGCCTTTGTTCAGAACTCTGTCCACCTTAGATGGCAAGAAGGGAGAAATTAACATGTCTCCTGCCTGAGGCTTGCCATTCTGGGAGATGTTTGCAAGATTAATGGCCTTCTTATTTTGCTTCCTCACCTCTCCCCGTCTCTCATCTATAAATGAACCTGGTGTCCAGACAGACCCCAGAGATTGTTTTAAGGAACTAGCCTGCCGTCTTCTCGGTCAGCTACTTTCCAAATAAACTTGTTTTTCTTGCCTCAGCACTTGGCCTGTTGTGCAGCAAGCATAGCGAACTTGGACTCAATAACAAGTCTACTTGATTATTTGTTCATTATTCATTTCCAGACTAAATATATGATCCATGAGAGCTAGGACATTTTTGGTTCACTGCTTGATCTCATTGCCTAAAACAGTGTTCAACTCAGTAATGCACAAATATTTTTCATCAAATGAATGAAAGGATAATATAATTACATCAACAATGTAATGAATATGGCCTGAACTAAAACCTTATCTCCTGAATTATTTTTGCCCAATTTTATTTTTCCATCAGTTTACAATTCCTTTATTCCATACATCAAAGCATAAAATGCAGCAAAATATCACAGGAAAGATAAATGCTTACTGTGACTTGGCACTCGGCACATTGAATCAAACCCCATGATGCTTTAGAATACATGGACCACTGAACAAATGGATTAAGTCCTATTTGCTTAGCCAAAAATTTAACTGCAAATATCAGTCATTTCCTACACAGGGACTACTGATGGGGGCAGAGCCTTGAAAAACAGCCAAATTTAGTCCAGACCTCCTGAAATTCTCCCCAGAATAAATGGTAATGACAAGTAGTATGTAGGATGGGGGAGGCTGAAGAAGGGATTTCTAGATAACTTAACAGCAAGTCACCCTAAAATGTGTTCTCCCCAAGCCTTCTTTGGATTAAGTTTAGAAAAGAAAACTAAGAGTAGAATTGAGTCTTAACCAAAACCCGTAGGGGCCAGATTCAATAGATTATCAAGGCACTTAAGTTTTCTGGAGTAAAGGCCAGTGAAACCTCGAAATCTTTTGAACTGAAATGAATTATTCTTCCATTACCTTGTAATATAATAATGATAAGGATATTTAGGCCAAACTTTATAAAAATAAATATCCTAAAGAAGTAGAAATTCTGACTCAGGCTCTACGGTGCCAATATAATTTTATGAATCCCCAGACACTTTTTATCCAGGCTATTATCCAAGTGATTTCTTTGGAGAGTAGGTCTATTTGCATACAAACAGGGTATGGTTAAAAAATATTACCCATATAATAAGTTTTTTTAATGTTAATGTACATGAAAGATTTCTTATTAAGACTTCTTGCTCAAGGGAAATAGTGCCTTAAAATTAAGCTTGCTATAGAACATTATAATAAAGAAGCATGTAGCCACAGAAAAACTCTTGGAACAATAGTGTGTATTTCTCATTCATAGGTGCCAGAAAATCTAGGACCTTGTTAAGGTCAAATGGTTCCATTATTTTCTTCAAGTCCACACTCTTAATGAATCAAACCATTAGGAGGGCAAACCACCAAAGTCCTCTGAGAAAACAAGAAACTGGCAGAAATGCCTGAACTTAAGCTATTTCAGACCTGATATTATTGATTGATTCTTGGTGGCTTCATGTAAGCCTTCATCAGAAAGAAGATCAAAATACAGGCGATCTTAACCTTTTCCTTAAAAATGACCTCAATTCAATAAAAGTGTATAGATTGCTCATTTTATAATCATGACTGTCCTTTGCCCCATGGGAGAATACAAAGCAGTATTAGACCCAATTCCTGCCTTTAGGGGCCTTATATTGGGAATAGTCAAAAAGTTCATTTGGGTTTTACCATATGCTGTTACAGAAAAACTTTTTGAAATCTTTGGCCAAGACAAGAAATGGATGTACCTGAAAGCTATGGCTGTATTAAAAAATCAAGAGACCATGTGAGATAAGCAGGAGAGGCATGTCAAATACTTTGGGAATCTAGACATTGGAAAGATCCCATCTAACTGAAGATTCAAGGGAATTAACACACACACCAAATGTATCTTAATGAGTTGGACCTTGAAGATTGAGCTGGGTTTGAGGGAACTTGTAAGGAAAGAAATCCCCAAACAGTAACTCCTCAAACAGGGAGAACCAAGCTGAGGTTATGTCTAAGGAACGAGAGACAGTCCACGTAACAGGCAGGTTTCAAGATGACCCTCGCCTCCTATTATCCACACCATCGTAGAATCACCTCCCCTTGAGTAGGAGACGGACCTAGTAACTTGCTTTTCAGGAAAAGGAAAGGCCAAAGTAATAAGATATCAGTTCTACAGTTAGGTTACAAATTATTTAACTTCCATCTTTCTGGATTCTTTCTATTGCCTTCTAGGCTGCAAACCTTGATGAATCATGATGCCATATAGGAGAAACCCATGGCTCAAGTGGTAAAGAATAGGTCTGTAATGCAGGAGACCCAGGTTCAATCCCTGGATCAGGAAGTTCCCCTGGAGAAGGGAATGGCAACCCACTCCATTATTGTTGCATGGAGAACTCCATGGACAGAGGAGCCTGGTGGGCTACAGTGCATAGGGTTCTAAAGAGTCAGATAAGGCTGCGTAACTAACACTTTCACATATACCAAGGAATTGTGCACAGCCTACAGACAACAGTGAGTGAGAAATTGAGGCACTCAGTCCAATAACCTGGAAGGAACTGAGCTTGGAAGCTCTTCATGACTTGAACCTTGAGATGACTAAAACCATGGCAGACACCTTCACTGTAGCAGTGAGAGACCCTGAAGCAGGAGACAGAATTAAGCCATATGCAGATGTTACAACAGGCAAGTAGCTAGATATGAGCAGAGCAAGGGGGGCCAGGTAACAGGAAATTATGCACCTTGCAAGCAGCAGGGGACCATAGGCAAAGAAAAGCAGGAACCTCTAGAGTGACAGGAAACAATGCATTTTGGATGATGCATGTTCTGGAAGCACACAAAGAAAGGTGGGGAAAGGTGGGAATCTCCTAGTTATAAAATGTAACCTGTTTGGGCTTCCCTGATGACTCAGTGGTAAAGAATTCATCCATCCACAATGAAAGCATCCCTGATAGCTCATCTGGTAAAGAATCCTCCTGCAATGCAGGAGATCCTGGTTTGATTCCTGGGTCGGGAAGATCTGATAGAGAAGGCATAGGCTACCCACTCCAGTATTCTTGGGCTTCCCGTGTGGCTCAGCTGGTAAAGAATCTGCCTGCAATGTGGGAAACCTGTTTGATCCATGATGCAAGAGACATGGGTTTGAACCACGATCAGAGAAGACCCCATATGCAATGTAACAATTAAACCCATGTGTCACAAACTATTGAGCCTGTGCTCTAGGGTCCAAGAGCAGCAACTACTGAAGCATACATACCCTAAAGTCCATGCCACACAACAAGAGAAGCTACTGCAATGAGAAGCCCACATACATTGCAATCAAAGAGTA
The DNA here is from genome assembly GCA_006408695.1 of Aepyceros melampus. NCBI lineage: Eukaryota > Metazoa > Chordata > Mammalia > Artiodactyla > Bovidae > Aepyceros > Aepyceros melampus. The sequence goes on from SJXQ01012643.1 coordinate 110,697, forward strand.
GCCTTTGCTCGCTGCAACTAGAGAAAAGCCCACAGAGCAACGAAGAACCAGCATAACCAATAAGTAAATAAAATTATTTTTAAAAAATGAAGCATTTAAATGTAACCTGTTGCTCCTTGTGCTCTCATTACTGTAACATTAGCCTCACAGATAAGAAGTACTCATCATACACTGAGGCCATGACACTTCTGATCTAAGCTATACAATGAAAATCCTCCTCCCTTCCAGATGATGGAGCTTGGATAAAAATCAGAGACTAGATCCCCTTCTCCAATGAATATTCTGCTTCTTCACTTGTATGCCCCTCATAACCAACTTGCATTTAACTTCTAATGCAGAGTACCTCATGTGAGATGCCAGGCTAGATGAAGCACAAGCTGGAATCAAGATTGCCAGGAGAAATATCAATAAACTCAGATATGTAGACAACACCACCCTTATAGCAAAAAGCAAAGAAGAACTAAAGAGCCTCTTGATGAAAGTGAAAGAGGAATGTGAAAAAGCTGGCTTAAAACTCAACATTCACAAAACGAAGATCATGGCTTCTGGTCCCATCACATTGAAAGGTTGTTGCTGAGCCAAGAAAGACACCAGGATTCTTGGCCTCCAGAGGAGAGGAATTCAATCTGGGCCAATGACGAGGCCTGACCACTCACAGATTTTGTGTGACAAAGTATATTAAAGTATAAAAGAGATAGACAAATCTTCTGACATAGACATCAAAAGGGGGTATAAAGAGTGCCCCCCTGTTAGTCTTTAGCTGGATGTTGTATGCTTGTTCAGTTCAGTTCAGTAGCTCAGTTGTGTCCAACTCTATGCGACCCCATGAACTGCAGCACACCAGGCCTCCCTGTCCATCACCAACTCCCAGAGTTCACTCAAACTCATGTCCATCGAGTCCGTGATGCCATCCAGCCATCTCATCCTCTGTTGTCCCCTTCTCCTCCTGCCCCCAATCCCTCCCAGCATCAGAGTCTTTTCCAATGAGTCAACTCTTCGCATGAGGTGGCCAAAGTACTGGAGTTCCAGCTTTAGCATCATTCCTTCCAAAGAACATGAAAGCTATTAATCAGATAAGAGAGACAGCTCAAGGCTGAGGGAATTTCACCAGGCCCCTCTCCCACAATATCTGTTCTTGAGATAGGATGGCACAAGGTATGCCACCTGGTTTATTGAGCCATTAGCCTACGGTTTAAGAAAAGGGGGAAAAAAAAGTTAGTCTTAGATGGAAACATTTTGAAGACAGGCAAATTCCAAAGCAAATGCATGTTTCATAAACATAGCTTAAGAAAAACATTTCCATAAGAAAAACACATTGGTTAGCTCAAGGTTTGAGAAAAGTTAAGTTCAGTTGGAACCAGGTGTCGTCATAGCAACACAGAATTTTAAGAGAAACCTCCTTTTAATTCTGTACAGAGAAGGGGAAAAAATCTGACCCTTGTAATGTGTTTCTTCATGCCACTTAAGGGAGAGATAAAAAATGTCTGACACTTGAAACCTATTTCCTTTGTTTGGAGACCCCTGGCCTTCCTGCCTGTTACCCTCTCTGCTGCTGCTGCTAAGTCACGTCAGTCGTGTCCGACTCTATGCGACACCATAGACAGCAGTGGGAAACAATGGAAACAGTGACAGACTTTATTTTCTTGGGCCCAAAATCACTGCAGATGGTGATTGCAGCCATGAAATTAAAAAACACTCCTTGGAAGGAAAGCTATGACAAGCTTAGGCAGCATATTGAAAAGCAGAGACATTACTTTGCCAACAAAGGTCCATCTAGTCAAAGCTATGATTTTTCCAATAGTCATATATGTATGTGAGAGTTGGACTGTAAAGAAAGCTGAGTCCCAAACAATTGATGCTATTGAACTGTAGTATTGGAGAAAACTTTCAGAGTCCCTTGGACTGCAAGGATATCAAGCCAATCAATCTTAAAGGAAATCAGACCTGACTATTCACTGGAAGGACTGATGCTAAAACTGAAGCTCCAATACTTTGGCCACCTGATGCAAAGAACTGACTCATTTGAAAAGACTCTGATACTGGAAAAGATTGAAGGCAGGAGGAGAAGGGAATGACAGAGGATGAGATGGTTGGATGGCATCACCGACTTGATGGACATGAGTTTGAGCAGGCTCCTGGAGTTGGTGATGGACAGGGAAGCCTGGTGTGCCACAGTCCATGGGGTCGCAACTGAACCGAACTCACTTGTATGCTCCACATAACCAGCCTGCCAAAGAACCCCAGGGCAGCAGCTCCTCACCTGTCTGCCTGCTCTCCCTCTGAGGGTGCATTCTTCTTAAACAAACTCTCAGTTTACTTTCTTAACCTCCTTGTTTGTCTCAGAATTCTGTGACAAAGAAAGAACATAAAATTCACTGGAACCATAGTTTTCTACCATAAGATACTATGTGATAGCTGTTATTTGAAGACAACAAGTTTTGGGGTAACTTTTTATGCAGGGGTAGATAAGTTTTGCACTTCAGACTGACTAGAGATTATTGTGTGGAGTAATTATGGACTGGAAGAAACACAAGCTAGAATCAAGATTGCAGGAAGAAATATCAATAACCTCAGATATGCAGATGACACCACCCTTATGGCAGAAAGTGAAAAGGAACTCAAAGGCCTCTGGATGAAAGTGAAAGAGGAGACTGGAAAAGTTGGCTTAAAGTCAACATTCAGAAAATGAAGATCATGGCATCTGGTCCCATCATTTCATGGGAAATAGATGGAGAAACAGTGGAAATAGTGTCAGACTTTATTTTCTGGGGCTCCAAAATCACTGCAGATGGTGACTGCAGCCATGAAATTAAAAGATGCTTACTCCTTGGAAGAAAAGTTATGACCAACCTAGATAGTACATTCAAAAGCAAAGACATTACTTTGCCAACTAAGGTCCATCTAGTCAAGGCTATGGTTTTCCCTGTGGTCATGTATGGATGTGAGAGTCGGACTGTGAAGAAGGCTGATTGCCGAAGAATTGATGCTTTTAAGCTGTGGTGTTGGAGAAGACTCTTGAGAGTCCCTTGGACTGCAAGGAGATCCAACCAGTCCATTCTGAAGGAGATCAACCCTGGGATTTCTTTGGAAGGACTGATGCTAAAGCTGAAACTCCAGCACTTTGGCCACCTCATGTGAAGAGTTGCCTCACTGGAAAAGACTCTGATGCTGGGAGGGATTGGGGGCAGGAGGAGAAGGGGACGATGGAGGATGAGATGGCTGGATGGCATCACTGACTCGATGGACGTGAGTCTGAGTGAACTCTGGGAGTTGGTGATGGACAGGGAGGCCTGACGTGCTGCGATTCATGGGGTCGCAAAGAGTCGGACACGACTGAGCAACTGAACTGAACTTACTATTTCAAAATCACTTACCCGTGTCATTTGACTTTTAACATTCCTTTGTGATTGAAAAAAGCAAGTGAAAAACTCACTCTATAGATAGGAGCAATTCCCTGGCTTAATGGTTTATAGTCTCTGTCACACAAGTAGCTAGTGTTTTTCTTTAATTCAAGGATCTTTTCATTACAACACTCAGAGGAACAGAGGGCTGGAAATTTTCAAGATTTAATGTATACGAGGATCATAGTCTTTAATTGGGATGAACAGAAATGACAAATACCTGATCACAGGAAATTGGTTTTGCTGTTTATCTTTGCCTTTCTCACTCTTAAACTCTGAATGTGTTATAAATATCCTCTGCTGGGTTTTATAGCTTTGTTTTGGTGTCTTTGTGCTTCTCCTAAGGCTGTCACCAAAATGTCAAAGTATGCTGACATTTCAGTTGATTTTGAATGGCCATTAACTTTTTAAAAATTGAAGAGATCTGATATGCAAACAGGCAGGCTTTCCATATGGTACCTAACATATGTACATACCATAATATATTGTATATTGAGTTTCAGAAAACTCTTAGCTAACTTATTAAATACTCAATTGATGCTTCCCTCTTGCAGCATTAACATTTATTTATATTATTTAAATTATATTACTGGGCTTCCCTGGTGGCTCAGACAGTAAAGAATTCACCTGCAACACAGGGAATTATAAGTATATACTACTAGGAAATTATAAATATATACCTCCTCCCCTGAAGGAAATACACAGAACAAAAACAAATCTTGGTTTTTAATTAGTTGTTGAAATGAATCTACTCTAATCGAGTAATACTTTCAATAACACTAAATATTGCTGCATTTAGTAACATTTGTACCTCCCAAACCCCAGATTTTTATTTTAAATACTTATGGATTTTATATTCTTTATTCTCAGTCCTCACTATGAGCCCATCAGTCATCAGTTTATTCCCACCTATATTTTTATTTTTTCTGGCACTTTTCATTTCTAACTTCCTACTTTCTCTATGAAAAAGAAACTCAGAAAATACCCAATTTTAATGATGTTTAAAGATAGGCTCTACATGAGAGTTTCAGTTAATGTGAGAGTGGTCAGGGGAGACATCCTGTGTGGGTTTGAAGCCCGCCATTTAGGAACTTGGTAATGTTAGACCAAAAAACTAAAAATTAGTACTTCTGGTAATAACAATTCTGATCTTATAAAGGAATTATGGGGATTAAATAAGTTAATATTTTGAATGTCAATCGAGTCCCTGGTGATGGGTGCCAGACGTGTTTGATAAGTCTTCTTAGGAGATTCCAATGAGCAGCCATTCCTCTGACGTAGGGCTCTCGCCCTGGCTGTACATGAGGATCGTCTGTAGCTCTTAAAAATGGCTCGTATTGGACTGTGTTCATTTTCAATCACTGCTATAAAAAATTGCCAGAAACTCAGCAGCTCGAATAGACATAAACGTACTAACTCACAATCTGGGAGGTCAGAAGTCCAACATGAGTCTCACTGGATGCACCCCACCCTTCTAGGGGCTCTAGAGGAGAATCTCTTTCCCTGCTTTCTCTGGCTTCCAGAAACTACCTGGATTTGGGGGCTGGTGGCCCCCTCCTCTCCTCTTCAGAGCCTGCAATGAATGAGTCTTTCTCATATTGCATCACTCTAACACAGACTCATTAGACGCCTGCCCTCTACCCCACCTAAAGAAGCCTCTGATGACACTGGGCCCACCTGGATACTCCAGAATAATCTAATGTAAGGTCAGACAATTAACAACACTGATCCCATCTGTTACCTTGATTGCCCTTTGCCAAGCAAGGGACTCACCATTGCCAAGCAAGGGTTCCAGGAATCAGGGCATAAACATCTTCTGGAGGCCATTATTCTGTTTACTGCAGATTCCCACCCTCCAAAGAGCCAGAGTTAATTGCTCTTGGCAAGGATACATGCTTCACACACTCACTAAGTGATTCTAATGTCCAGATTCGCTTGAGAACTACTGATCTCAATTATTATCAGGGTTCCATGAAACATAACACCCATAAAGTGTTCAATAATGCTAAAATTAGATTTGGAAAGCATTTAATTAGACACATTAGATGTTAAAGACAGTATGAAGTTCTATAATAGAGAAATCTGTTCAGCTCCATTTAACAAATCTCTCAAACTTTTTAGAATAATATCTGTTAAGAGTCCAAGGAATTATTTTTCTACATAAAGTTTTTGGGATTTAATGCTCTAGGGAGGAAAATGAGTGTAATGGCATTTTTTGTTTTCTTTACTCAGATGCTTTTTAAAAAATATTTTACTACTAAGCTGTCTGTTGAATTCAGGATAAGGCAAATACTTGAAATGCAAATTTAAGACAATTTACTCAACATTGTATTACTTTTATGTCATTAAGAACCAAATGGTCAATATAGTATAATTGAATCACTCTTTGAAAAGAAAAGAAAGAGCAAGAGAGTTCCCTAAACAGAACTATTTTGTTAAATAAAAGAACTTGGTTTTCTCATGCTTAGGACTGAATTGTTTACACAGAATCACATAATGACTTAATGACATAACCAGAATTAAATCACGCTATAGACCCATATTGTGAAGACAATTAGGGCACATCAAAAAAAAATCAACACTGAGTCCATATTTACTAGAAGACTCACTAAAAGAGATAAAATAGATAAACTATTTCTCTCTTAAATTTCTCAGCAGAAATCTACCTTCTTGTGTCTCAGGTCAATGTGGAACATGTAAGTGTTTGGGAAATTTTTTTTCTATTGAAGAGAGACTCAAGATTAATAATTGAAATAATTTGACATCTACATTCTCATGTTTCAGAAGAGGGATAATTCAAGACAAATAATCAAAGAGGTTAAATAAAGAGTTTTGATGGTACAAGAGCAAGCAGGTACTCATGAGAGAGTCTCCCAAGATAAACAAAGGCAAAGGGTTATTTCTCGTGAAATTATCTGCATCCTATGGCTGGTGTGTGCATGCTCAGTCGCTCAGTTGTGATCCCATGGACTGTACCTCACCAGGCTCCTCTGCCCAAGGAATTTTCCAGACAAGAATACTGGAGTGTGCAGCCAATTGGCACTCCAGGGGATCTCCCCACCGGGGGACAGCACTGGCAGGGAGATTTTTATCACTGCACTACCTGGGCAGCCTCATCCCATGGTTGGACTGTCCTCCAACTGCTAACTGCATTTACAGCACAACCAGAGAGTCTAGGGTCAGTAGCTGGAGACAACTGACTGACTGCGGGTTACAAAGAAAATGTCCAACCCTGCCTACTGCCTAACTCAAAAAATATTGTTCATTGGGTTGTTTTTTGATATTGAGCTCCATGAACTGTTTATAAATTTTGGAGATTAATCCCTGCCAGTCTCATTATTTGCAAATATTTTCCTCCTATATACACACTGCTGAAAACAGATAACCTGTAAGGACCTACTGAATAACACAGGGAACTATGTTCAATATTCTTTAACAAGCTAAATGGGAAAAGAATTTGAAAAAGAATAGATAAATGTATATGTACAATTGAGTCACTTTGTTGCACACCTGAAACTAACACAACACTGTTAACCAACTACACTCCAATATAACATAAAATTTTTTTTAAATATTGTTCAGGGCTTTTTTCCCTACTTAATTAGTGGCATATAGTCACATATGATATACAATGGTACTGAACTATGCAGCTCTGGAACCCATCCCCTTATATTAAATCCCAACTGCACGTTTAATTGGATGAATGACCTTGATAGGTTATTTAACCTCTGTGGCCTTGGATTCTTCATCAGCAAAACAGACAAAGTGATACCTCAGTGCTTAGAACTTAGTAAAAGCCTCACTAAATACTGGTTCTGGTTTATTAGCTCATTATGTTTATATATATCATAAAGTAATAAGATTAAGTGCTTAGACAAATTTATTTCAAATGTGTTATTTTATAAATTTGATTAAAAGTACAATCTGCAATGCATAAAAGAAGTTTAAGAAATGAAGTGGAATTTCATTTGAAATACTGTGACATGTGATATGCATAATTTTTCCACAAATTAACACCATTAATTTGTGGAAATAAAACCTATTTTTAAAGCTCTATTCTCATATTTCAGAGAAAAACATGGAGTCCAAAAGAGATTGGATGACTCATACCTTTAAACACATAAAAATAAAGGACAAAATGGCTCAGCTGTAAAGAATTCATGCTTAAGCAATTTTACTCTATTAAGATCTAAAAACTACTTAAAATTCTCGAGGGAAGTTTTTTTGTACTGAAGTTTCTTCAAATACCTCATTCAGAAAACACACACTAAATATAGTGTCAGCCACCAGTCACCATGCTGAAGGCAGAACAAAAGTTGAACAATGATAAAAAGGTATGTGGGAATTAATAAGATGAGATTTTTTATGAGAGTGTCAGGAGGAAAAGACCCTTTGACTCCAACATTTTTGTATTACTGATGAGGTCATCAAGTTCTAGAAAATGTTTAAATAACTTGCCCATAATCCCTCAGCCAGCAAAGGACATATTTAAGTTCTGTAACTCCCAGTTTGCCTACCCAGCAAATATTGACCTTCATAGGAGATTCTGAGGCATAGAGAAACCAAGGTAACCAATCCTTATACGGAATAATGGAGGAGAAATGCAGTGTTGGAAATTTTTCTGAGCATTAATAAGAAACCATATCTGAGCTTTCTCCCAGGATATTGGATTTTTTAAAGGTCTTGGGTTTAAAAAGCAGATTTTTGATTTGGAAATTTCAACTAGCTGATAGCAAGCTAAGGCATTACAGAAACAATGAAAACCCAGCAAACAAGGTAGCAAACACATCTCTTCATTTTTCTCACAACAACACTCTAATTGTTGACTTATGACCTAGGATTCTTTTTTCCTTTTTCACTTTTTACTGGGCTATGGCTGATTCACAGTGTTGTGTGACCTAGGATTGTTTTCTTTCTCTAACCTGTGCTATTCACCTCATTCCACCTAAGAACTGTCATGTTCTTCCAACCTCACCCTACCGGACTCATGCAGTGTGCTGCTCACTGTGCTGGACCGAGAGCCTCACAGGGTTCCCTGTGTTCTCCTCATTCTGACTCCTGCTCGACCCACCCTGTCAAGCTGAAAAGGGGTCATATTTTTCCCCTTATATTTGGAAACATAAAGCTTTACTCCCGCACTGAGCGTTTTCCCTGTATGTACTGTGCACTCTCTATCGCAAGGTCCTGTGATCCCGCTTCTGCTCTACTGTAATTGTTCCAGATTTGATTTTCCCTGCTTCCAAGCTTGCCTATACACAGCTGCCAGGTAATCTGCTTAAAGTCCAACTCCAGTTACACTGGACCCTGGAACAACACAGGACTGAACTGTGAGGGTCCCCTTACACATGGGTTTTTTTCAGTATTAAATACTATAGTACTACAGGGTTTATGGTTGACTGAACAGGGATGTGGAAGCACGAATGTGGAAAAACTGCAGATGTGAAGGACCGACTCTAAGTTATACTTCAATTTTTGACTATAGGGTCAGCATCCCTACCCTCTGTGTTGTTCAAGGGTCAATTGCATGTTATTCCTCTAATTAAAATGTAAAAAACACTACACACACACACACACACAAATAAATGCAAGTTAAAATAGTGAAAGCTGAATAAGGTCTGGACTATAGTTAGCAGTAATGCTCTTGCTGTTCAGTTGCTAAGTCCTGTCCAACTCATTGCAACCCTGTGGACTGCAGCATGCCAGATTCCCTGTCCATCACTGTCTCCTGGAGTTTGCGCAAACTCATGTCCATTGAGTCGATGATGCCATACCACCATCTCATCCTCTGTTGACTCCTTCTCCTCCTGCCCTCAATCTTTCCCAGCATCATAGTTTTTTCCAGTGAATCAGCTCTTTGCATCAAGGTGCCAAAGTATTGGAGCTTCAGCAGTAATGTACTGAATTAAGTTTTCTGGTTTTGACATCACACTAGCTGTATATCATGCTGTTGGTTCCCAAACTGGCTCTCATACACACAGGGCAAGGAGAGACCAAAGAAGCAAATCCCTCTAGACTGCTAGGCGGCAGATTTAATGAGGGGAACTTACTTTAGGAGGCTTGTTTAGGGCAGCCGCCAAGACTTCTTGGGACAGCTTGCACTCTGGGGACAGTAAGCAGAGCATAAATTCCAAAGTCAGGGGATGGAGAAAGGGGGTTCTCTGAAAGACCCAATTCAGCTCGTGGGTCAACCATTGGTCATATCCCATCACCTCCTCCAACAAAGTCACCCCTGGCAGAATCTGAGTGATAGGTACCTGACAGGCTTTCTACTATGTACTTCCTAAGCTCCTAATTATGTCAAAATTTAAAACAACCAACAAAAAGGTAAAATTTATAAATGAATCTCTTCACATTTTCAAAATAACATGATACTCTGTTTTGTATGTACTTCAGAAACTCTCTAGAACAGAACCACTTACAATTTCTAAAAAAAACCTAGTATTTAGTATTTAGACATTTTGCCTTGACCTTTCAATGCCTCTCTCTCCTTCATTTGGCTTGTCACTTTCTCTTTGAAGGTGTACCTTAATCAAGTGAAAGTGAAGTTGCTCAGTCGTGCCTGACTCTTCACGACCCCATGAACTGCAGCCCACCAGGCTCCTCTATCCATGGGATTCTCCAGGCAAGAATACTGGAGTGGGTTGCCATTTCCTTTTCCAGGGGATCTTCCCAACCCAGGGGTCAAATCTGGGTCTCCCACATTGTAGGCAGACGCTTTACCATCTGAGCCACCAGGGAAGTGTACCTTAAATACCGCTTTCCCTTCAAGCCCTGCCTGATCCCTCCATCAGCTAAACACAATTCCTCCCACCCAAAAAGTCTTGCCCCATGTCTCTTTTAACACTTGCTGTTGTTCAATCCCTAAGTTGTGTCTGACTCTTTGCAACTCCACGGACTTGTAGCATTTACAATATTAGATTATTCAATTTGCGGACTGATTTTCAGCTCCCACTCAATTATAAACTCTTAGAGGACAAAGTCTATATCTTAATTATCTTTTAATGCCCCAAGATTCTAGTAAGTACTTTGCCCAATATTTACTAAAGTAAAAAAGACTTCTGCTTCCAATAAGCAAATGAAAGTGGATATCAGTTATAACCAATTTAATAAAACAAAAATTTTACACCCTGAGGAGCAAAATAATACACATGTTTTAATCAAGTGGAGCTTTGCATGTATGAATATTTTTTGTTAGAAACAGCAGAAAGTAAAGATGTCATTTGGGTACTTGCTCAGGAGTTAAACTTGTATTTGCCTATGCAACATTCAGGCAAACTCTATGGTGTAAGTTGCACAGAATATCCACACCAATTAAAAAGAAAAGTCTCTTTCTTTCGATTAAATAAGCAAGGTCTCTAAAACTGCACCTTGGTTTCATACTTCCATAAATTATTTTCTTCGCAATATGAATGTCTTTCTCTTTATTTTGCTTTATCTTCTCATTGTTCCTTCCATCATAAAGGGTCCAGCAAGTCCCTCCAGTCACTGGGGTGTGGTCCCAACACATGAAGTCTGTGATAACTTCAATCTGAGGTTCCTATTTCACTGCAAGATGGCATTCCAGTTGTGAGGCTCATCTGGCACTTAATGTGACATAGCATCATTATTTCAGCACCCTCTTTGACGAAAGAATATGGAAGCAAATAATATCACAGTGTAAGAGGAAGCTCAATTTTTTTAAATTTATTTTAATTGAAGGCTAATTACTTTACAATACTGTGGTGGTTTTTGCCATACATTCATGTGAATCAGCCATGGGTGTAATTGTGTTCCCCATCCTGACCCTCCCTCCCACCTCCCTCCCATCCCATCCCTCAGGGTCATCCCAGTGCACCGGCCCTGAGCACCCTGTCCCATGCATCAAACCTGGACAGGCGATCTATTTCACATATGATAATATACATGTTTCAATGCTATTCTCTCATATCATCCCACCCTCGCCTTCTCTCACAGAGTCCAAAAATCTCTTCTTTACATCTGCGTCTCTTGCTGTCTTGCATATAGGGTCATCATTGCTGCTGCTGCTGCTGCTAAGTCGCTTGAGTCGTGTCTGACTCTGTGCGACCCCATAGACGGCAGCCCATCAGGCTCCTCCATCCCCGGGATTCTCCAGGCAAGAATACTGGAGTGGGTTGCCATTTCCTTCCCCAACACATGCAAGCATGCTAAGTTGCTTCGGTTGTGTCCAACTCTATGCGACCCTATGGATAGCAGCCCACTAGGCTCCTCTCTCCACAGGATTCTCTAGGCAAGAATACTGGAGTGGGTTGCCATTTCCTTCTCCAGGGTCATCGTTATCATCTTTCTAAATTCCATATATATGCATTTGTATACTGTATTGGTATTTTTCTTTTTGACTTCAGTCTGTATAATAGGCTCCAATTTCATCCACCTTGTTAGAATTGATTCAAATGCATTCTTTTTAATGGCTGAGTAACATTCCATTGTGTCCACAGCTTTCCTATCCATCGTCTGCTGATGGACATCTAGGTTGCTTCCATGTCCTTGCTATTGTAAATAGTGCTGCGATGAACACTGGGGTACACATGTCTCTTTCAATTCTGGTTTCCTCGGTATGTATGCCCAGCAGTGGGATTGCTGGGTTATGCTGTTGCTAAGTCGCTTCAGTCGTGTCCGACTCTGTGTGGCCCCATAGACGGCAGCTCACCAGGCTCCCCCGTCCCTGGGATTCTCCAGGCAAGAACGCTGGAGTGGGTTGCCATTTCCTTCTCCAATGCATGAAAGTGAAAAGTGAAAGTGAAGTCTCTCAGTCGTGTCCGACTTCTAGCAACGCCATGGACTGCAGCCTACCAGGTTCCTCCATCCATGGGATTTTCCAGGCAAGAGTACTAGAGTGGGGTGCCATTATAAGGCAGTTCTATTTCCAGGTTTAAGGAATCTCCACACTGTTCTCCATAGTGGCTGTACTAGTTTGCATTCCCACCAACAGTGTAAGAGGATTCCCTATTCTCCACACTCTCTCAAGCATTTATTATCTGTAGACTTTTTAGTAGCAGCCATTCTGACCAGTGTGAGATGGTACTTCATTGGGGTTTTGATTTGCATTTCTCTGATAATGAGTGATGTTGAGCATCTTTTCATGTGTTTGTTAGCCATCTGTATGTCTTCTTTGGAGAAATGTCTGTTTAGTTCTTTGGCCCAATTTTTGATTGGGTCGCTTTTTTTTTTTTTTTCTGGAATTGAGCTGCAGGAGTTGCTTGTATATTTTTGAGATTAATTATTTATCAGTTGAGGAAGCTCAATTTTTAAAACAATTTATACATCCCTATTTACTTCATGTGAATCTCTGTACCTAGTTTCCAAATTGGCAAAAACAACTTGTTTTAATCTACTAATAATGGATGGATTATTCAGACAATATCTCCTACCTTGAGCTGTTTTATTATTTGGGGTGACTGGACCACTGACATTCCACAATGAACTCACATTCAATGGAGCATTTTGAGGGCTTGCTAAATGACAGATGCTGGCCTGACACTCAATGAACTTATCTGACTTTCTAGTCTCTGTGTTGAATTTGAATATGGTAAATATTCCTTCCAACCTCAGCCAGTGCCTCCTTGTTAATAAATTAATATAAAATGTTTTAAAGAATAAACTGGAGTTGGTAACATCATCTATGGTTTGTACAGCTCATGAGTCTCATTCAATGATCAACCCAGAATCATGCCTAAGTAGCACCAAGAAATGATGAAACTGAATTGATTGAAAATTACCTCTTTATAGTTATACTTGTTCCCCAACATATATCCTTGATAATTAGCTTAATTTCTGTTCCCTACAATTGATCATCAGCTAAGATCGTATCTTTAAAATGGAACTTTTTAAAACAAACTCCTCAAACTACAACTACTTCACCTGCTCCAGTGCACAAGGTCTTCCAAAATTTGCAGTCAAAGAGAAGCATATGTTTCTCAAAAAGAATGTGAGAAATGTGTTTGCACATTTGTTTTATATGCAAATGTGTTTCAATAATCACCTTTAGCTCAGAGCCACAGTAACTCTGTCCAATACAATCTAGAAAGAGCCTGATACAGCTTTTAAGTTGGATGAATGATTCTAAAGAAACCAATATATTGGTACCACATAACTTCAGAGAAGCATTAGGAAATCCACTCATTTTAGTTTCATGAGCTCATAAAGAAATAAACTTACATTAGTATTAATGGCAGATTTGAGGTTTCCTCTCAAGATTTCTTCAAAGTTATAACTAGGGGTGAGAAATAAAAATCTAGTTTCCCAGAGATCCCTCACCAGGAAGAATAGTATATTTATAGTCCAGAGATTTAGGGGAAAATAATACAGCTTGGTATGATATGTAAAAGGCACTAGTGGAAGTAAAGTATAATCAATTTAATTTACTAACACCTTAATTGTATATCACAAAGAAACAAGAATTTGCGGATTTCAAGAGCAAGAAAAATTCTAGATAAAGAGCATATTAATTCAGGGCTGTCTTGAGAAAGTGAATATAAACCATGAGAATTAAATAAAACTTTTGAGGAAGTGAAGATATTACAGCAGTTAGGCTTTTGTTATTATTCCTTCCATTGTACATGTCTATATGTACTTTTTATAAGCAAAGAAATGTACCACTGAGCCCCTGTCCTCAGAAGGCTATATAGATGTAGCAAATTTCAAGATTTATCCCCAGGAAATATTGAAGACATTGAAGAAAGTACTAAGAAAGAAATTGGAACATGAGCTGAAATCTAGAAGAATGTGTAAAATGTGTACCTCTGCTGATAAAATTTGCACAGACGTAGAAGAGGACAGAGAAGCAAAAAACATGAACAAATGCAAAGACAGCGTCCAGGCGACCTAATCGTGAAGAGTTTTTAATTACAAAATCAGGCAAGAATTACTCCAGGCAGATACATTCTAAAATTATTATAAAGCTGGTAATTATAAGAGTTCTTCAGTAGAACATGAAAAAAAAAAAAAAAAACTGAATGGCATGCCAATTAAGCCATAAATCAATGGGAGAAGGCTACACTGAGTGAATTAAGAAACTACTGTGTGTGCTCATTTGTACAGTGATAGGAGCTTTCACAGGGGGCTTCCCAAGTGGTGCTAGTGGTAAAGAACCTACCTGCCAATGCAGGAGACATAAGAGACACAGGTCCAATCACTCAGGAAGACCCCCTGGAGGAGGTCATGACAACTCACTCCAGTATTCTTGCCTGGAGAATCCCATGGACAGAGGAGCCTGACAGGCTACAGTCTGTACAGTCACAAAGAGTTGGACATGACTGAATCAACTTAGCACAGCACAGCACAGGAGTTTTCATTAAGGTAGTAGTGACAGGATTTGAGAGTCGGGGGCAAATGAGAAATGTATTTCAAGTGAAGGAATAGTACAACGCAATCTCAAAAACGACAGAATGATCTCTGTTCGTCTCCAAGGCAAACCATTCAATATCACAGTAATCCAACTCTATGCCCCAACCAGTAACGCTGAAGATGATGAAGTTGAATGGTTCTATGAGGACCTACAAGATCTTTTAGAACTACACAAAAAAAGATGTCCTTTTCATTATAGGGGACTGGAATGCAAAAGTAGGAAGTCAAGAAACACCTGGAGTAACAGGCAAATTTGGCCTTGCAGTGCAGAATGAAGCAGAGCAAAGATGAATAGAGTTTTGCTGAGAAAATGCACTGGTCATAGCAAACACCCTCTTCCAACAACACGAGAGAAGACTCTACACATGGACATCACCAGATGGTCAACACCAAAATCAGATTGATTATATTCTTTGCAGCCAAAGATGGAGAAGCTCTATACAGTCAACTAAAACCAGACCAGGAGCTGACTGTGGCTCAGATCATGAACTCCTTATTGCCAAATTCAGACTTAAATTGAAGAAAGTGGGCAACACCACTAGACCATTCAGGTATGACCTAAATCAAATCCCTTATGATTATACAGTGGAAGTGAGAAATAGATTTAAAGGTCTAGATCTGATAGATAGAGTGCCTGATGAATTATGGAATGAGGTTCGTGACATTGTACAGGAGATAGGGATCAAGACCATCCCCATGGAAAAGAAATGCAAAAAGGCAAAATGGCTGTCTGGGGAGGCCTTACAAATAGCTGTGAAAAGAAGAGAAGCAAAAAGCAAAGGAGAAAAGGAAAGATATAAGCATCTGAATGCAGAGTTCCAAAGAATAGCAAGAAGAGATAAGAAAGCCTTCTTCAGCAATCAATGTAAAGAAATAGAGGAAAAGAACAGAATGGGAAAGACTAGAGATCTCTTCAAGAAAATTAGAGATACCAAGGGAACATTTCATGCAAGGATGGGCTCGATAAAGGACAGAAATGGTCTGGACCTAACAGAAGCAGAAGATATTAAGAAGAGGTGGCAAGAATACACGGAAGAACTGTACAAAAAAGATCTTCATGACCCAGATAATCATGATGATGTGATGACTAATCTAGAGCCAGACATCTTGGAATGTGAAGTCAAGTGGGCCTTAGAAAGCATCACTATGAACAAAGCTAGTGGAGGTGATGGAATTCCAGCTGAGCTATTTCAATCCTGAAAGATGATGCTGTGAAAGTGCTGCACTCAATTTGCCAGCAAATTTGGAAAACTCAGCAGTGGCCACAGGACTGGAAAAAGTCCGTTTTCATTCCAATTCCAAAGAAAGGCAATGCCAAAGAATGCTCAAACTACCGCACAATTGCACTCATCTCACATGCTAGTAAAGTAATGCTCAAAATTCTCCAAGCCAGGCTTCAACAATACATGAACCATGAACTTCCAGATGTTCAAGCTGGATTTAGAAAAGGCAGAAGAACAAGAGATCAAATTGCCAGCATCCAATGGATCATGGAAAAAGCAAGAGAGTTCCAGAAAAACATCTATTTCTGCTTTATTGACTATGCCAAAGCCTTTGACTGTGTGGATCACAATAAACTGTGCAAAATTCCGAAAGAGATGGGAATACCAGACCACTTAAGCTGCCTCTTGAGAATTCTGTATGTACGTTAGGAAGCAACAGTTAGAACTGGACATGGACCAATAGACTAGTTCCAAATAGGAAAAGGAATACATCAAGGCTGTATATTGTCACCCTACTTATTTAACTTCTATGCAGAGTCCATCATGAGAAACGCTGGACTGGAAGAAACACAACCTGGAATGAGGATTGCCGGGAGAAATATCAATAACCTCAGATATGCAGATGACACCCCCCTTATGGCAGAAAGTGAAGAGGAACTAAAAAGACTCTTGATGAAAGTGAAAGAGGAGAGTGAAAAAGTTGGCTTAAAGCTCAGCATTCAGAAAACGAAGATCATGGCATCTGGTCCCATCACTTCATGGGAAAAAGATGGGGAAAGAGTGGAAACAGTGTCAGACTTTATCTTTGGGGCTCCAAAATCACTGCAGATGGTGACTGCAGCCATGAAATTAAAAGACACTTACTCCTTGGAAGGAAAGTTATGACCAACATAGATAGCATATTCAAAAGCAGAGACATTACTTTGCCAACTAAGGTCCATCTAGCCAGGCTACGGTTTTTCCTGTGGTCATGTATGGATGTGAGAGTTGGACTGTGAAGAAGGCTGATTGCCGAAGAATTGATGCTTTTAAGCTGTGGTGTTGGAGAAGACTCTTGAAATTCCCTTGGACTGCAAGGAGATCCAACCAGTCCATTCTGAAGGATATTAGCCCTAGGGTTTCTTTGGAAGAAATGATGCTAAAGCTGAAACTCCCATACTTTGGTCACCGCATGCGAAGAGTTGACTCATTGGAAAAGACCCTGATGCTGGGAGGGATTGGGGGCAGGAGGAGAAGGGGATAACAGAGGATGAGATGGCTGGATGGCATCACTGACTCGATGGACGTGAGTGTGAGTGAACGCCGGGAGTTGCTGATGGACAGGGAGGCCTGGCGTGCTGCAATTAATGGGGTCACAAAGAGTCAGACGTGACTGAGCAACTGAACTGAACTGAACTTGAGTTCCTGAGTGTTAAAGATATTTCAAAAATGGGAAGAACAGATAACCATGAATTTCTTTGAAGACTGTCTCCATAGAGAATAGAAGAATAGGGGGAAAAGAAATAATAGAGTAGAATGTCAGAGTTAGTGTAATGTATAGAAATCTAGAGAAGAAACTACTTTTAACATTAAGTTCCATTGTGTGCATGCTGAGTCACTTCAGTCATGTCCGATTCTTTGTGACCCCATGGACGGTGGCCCACCAGGCTCCTTTGTCTATGGGCTTATCAAGGAAAGATACACTGGAGTAGCCTGCTTTTTCATTCTTCAGGAGATCTCCCAACCCAGGGACTGAACCTGCATCTCTGACATCTCCTGCATTGGCAGGCAGGTCATTTTACCATTTGCACCACCTGGTTCTTAAAATGCATCATCACTGCTGGGAATAAAGTATATTCTTCTGTAGAGAATATACTCTTTTTGATGAATGAATGTAATAAATAAACCTGCATATCTCAATGGAATCACATAACGGAAGCTTATTCTTTGCTTTTAGGAAGTCCAAAACCCTGGACCTGATTGGAAGGCAGCCTTCCAAGGGCTCATATTTTGAAGCCCTTTATCTATGGCTCTTCTCTTTTCCTGGACTTCAGAGTCCTGTGTTTCTGGCCAAGGAATAGGGAAAGAGAATGGATTATGTGTTATAGTTTGTGTCCATCACTTTTCTTTGTGTTCCACTGGCTAGAACTCAGCCACGTGGGCTTATTAATTGCAGGTGTATTTAGGAAATATAATCCATGGGCTCAGGAAAGGGAGGAATCTGATTTGGTGAGCAGCCAGATAATCTTCACCACACTTGGTTCTGGGGATGTATCTGATGAATAATGATAATGATGAAGAGATAGCAGCCACATCAAATTTCAACGTTTATGTCCTTCATATGGATGTGGAACTGAATAATTCTTTTTTCATCTTTCAATAAAATGCTTACATTCTAGCTACAAATACCACTGACTACATGAAATTTAGCAAATCACATCTCCCTTAGTAGGGGTTACAGTATTATGGCAAATAAAGTAAATATTCAGTTTAAAATTGTAATTATATTTATATATTTAACAGAAATAGAATTGTTATACTGTGTTTGATAGAAATACAAGTGAAGGGAACTAATGTATCATTCATTTATTCTTTGTGGCAAAACAGACAAAACAAGGAGGAAATTAGCAGCATTGCAGTTTTCTGCATCTTTGGACAGCTGGAGTTGAGAATAATCAACAAAACCACTGACCCAGGAGAATCAAGCTTAAGCTAAGGTGAGTAAGCACCACCCTTGGTTGTCATAACAACAAGGTAACATATTATCATTAAGAGTCTTGCAATGAGATAAATCACAAGCAGGGGAGGCAAAAAAGTCATTTGAATAAGAGAAACAGTGTCTTATCTTGTTTCTCAAGTGACAAATGTCAGGAAATCTGAAAAGCTGTCTCTTTAAGAAGGTGTAGATAATAACAGGAAAGACTTTGAATTAAAGAGGATTAAAATTGAGTTTACATGCCCTCAGCTTCTGGGTCCCTCAACATAATTATTGTTCATCCCATCAGTTTGCTTAAATGTCATACAAAAATGTGAAGAACTTGGAAGCTAACTCTGTCTTACCACCATGCTTCCACTCTGCTCAGGAAGATGGAGCTGGTATAGGAAATGAAGGGTCTCACTGACCAGCATAATTGGGAATTGGAGTGACTGTAGCAACCTGTGGCTTAGATGAGTGGTTCTCCAGCTTGTCTATACGCTGAAATATAGGGGGGAAAAATTAATTATGCCTGATTCCCACCCCTACTAGGTCTAGATTTCTTCTAGCTTTTTTTAAAATACAAACAGCTCACACAACTCAATAACAACAACAAAAAACCCCAAACAATCCAGTCAAAAAATGGGCAGAAGACCCAAATTGATATTTCTCCAAAGAAGATATACACTTGATCAATATGGACATGACAATATGCTCAACATCACTAATAATAGAGAAATGCAAATCAAAACTACAGTGAGGTACAACCTCACACTAGTCATAATACTTACTGTTAAAACATCTACAGATAACAAATGCTGAGAAGGTGTGAAGAAAAGGGAATCCTCATACACTATTGTGGGAATGTATTAAGAAGCTGGTACAGCCACAGTGGAAAACAGTATGGAATTTTCTCAAAATCTAAAACCAGAACTATCATATGATCCAGCAATCCCAGTCCTGGGCATATACCCAGACAAAACCATAATTCAAAAAGACACATGCACCCCTATGTGCATAGCAGCACTGTTCACGATAGCCAAGCCATGGAAGCACATAAATACCCAACTGGAGATAAATGGATAAAGAAGAGTTGGTGCATCTATACAGTAGTATATTACTCAGCCATTAAAAAAGAATAAAATAACAGATTATCATCCTAAGCAAAGTATGTCAGAAAGAGAAAGACAAACACCACATGATGTCACTTATATGTGGACTATACAATATGACGCAAATGAACCTATCTACAGAACAGAAACAGACTCACATGGAGAACACAGTTGTGGTTGTCAAAGGGGAAAGGAAATGGGTTCAGAGCTTAGGATTAGCAAATGCAAACTATTCTGTATACAATGAATAAAAAGCAAGGTCCTACTGTATAGCACAAGGAACTATATTCAATATCCTATAATAAACAATAATGGAAAAGAAAAAAAAAGAAAAATCTCAATTTCTTCCAAAACTCCCTAGGTGATCCTCATGTGCAGCCAAGGCTGAGAACCTCTGACTGAGGTTTTTCTCTTCACTTTCTTCCTACTGTCCAGGTAGCTGGAGTCTCTCTGTGAGCAAAGTGAGATTCTAGGGGAGAATTATGGAATTAAGAGTCAATACTGATTATGATTTATCAGCTGAACTTGAGTATGGTTATTGAATATTCATTTGTGTTTATGATGTGTGAGGCATTGTTTTAGGGTCTTAGAATACACAGGGTAAACCAAACGAAGAAAGGTCCTTTCTCCTCTGAAGCTAACATCCAGGAGAGACACAATAAACAATAAATTCAGTAAGCAAATAAGTTTCATGTATACTAAAAGGTGATAAAGTATTATATTAAAAAAAAGAAAAAGTAGAGCAAGATAAAGGGGATTGAGAACACTAGAGAAGTGAAAGAATTACAACTTTGAGTAGTCATCTGGGAGGACGTTCCCCTGAATTTTGTTAGTGCTTCTGTGTGCTATTTCATTCCTTTGTCTCTCACAGTCTTGGGGTATTATGACCTACATGATGTTCAAAGAGGTAAAGAAACCTACTTCAAATCACTGCACTACATAAGTAGGTTATAGAGCGATGAGTGGGCTTCCCGGGGAGCTCAGCTGGTAAAGAATCTGCCTGCAACGCAGGACACCCTGGTTTGATTCCTGGGTTGGGAAGTTCCCCTGCAGTAGGGCATGGCAACCCACTCTAGTATTCTTGCCTGGAGAATCCCACGGACAGAGGAGCCTGGCAGACTATAGCGCCTGGGGTCACAGGGAGTCAGACATGACTGAGCTAGTGGACGAGGCACAAGATGGAGTCAGGAAGACAACTCGGGTGTGTGTGAGCCCAGAGCCAGTGTTCTCATTCACTTACAGGATCCCTTCTTTCTTTGCAGTCGTATTACTTCTTTGTTAAACTCATGCATCTGATTGTGTTGCCTGCATTTATGCATCATATACTTCTTCATGGCTTGTCAATCAGAACTAATGTTCCCATCTGCATGTAATATAAGCCTGTCGCCCTTGGACAATGACACCAAGTTTCTAAAGAAAATAGGTTTGATTTCTCTCACATGTCTGAGTTAGTCTAGATATATGCTATTTCTAACAAGTGTAGAAAGTTAAAGCCACAATTTCTAATTTGCTGATGTTTAATAGCTCCCTTCTCACTGTAATCTCATGTGACTGAAGAGAGGCCTCATTTCCTAACACCATCACCTCGGGACTTTGAATTTCAACTTGAACTTGAGGGAATACAAATATTCAGTCCACAGCAGAGAGGAATACAGCACTTCCTGAAAATGTCAAAATGCCAAGTCTTGGCGCATCCATTCATGAAGAGGTGGATACAAAGCAAAGGTGTGTGTGTGTAAAGCTTTATTTTTCCTGTGCAATATTTCAATTCTTCCATGCCATAGGACACTAATTTAATAGGTGTATAGGAAATATCTGGCCTTAAAGCTTTTTTTGTCCATTTCCTACCATCTTTATTAAATAACAATTTTTATCAAAAACCCTTTGGCGAAATTTAAGCAATCTTTGTTCCAAGGTAGTATTTTACACATTCAAAAGGGAACATCCTTTGTGCTGTGTTTAGCATATCTAAAAATAATAATTAATTAAACCAATATGGCAACTGTGAATAGTCAATCACGTTCTATCTTTAAAATATATCTTTGGTATATTTGTTCTCAAAATTCTTGCCCAAGCCTTTATCCTCCATCACCAAAACACTTATCCAGGTCCCTCCAAATATTCACTGCTGCTCACAGAATAAATGATTGGTCTGCTATGTCTTTACCATCAGCTCAGAGCACTTTCTGCCTGGATCACCACTAGTCTTTCTTTTCCTTAAATAAACCCAGCCCTCCTCCACCTACAGACTTTGAACGTGTTCCCTCTACTGCCAAGCTTTCTCCCCATTGGTTCATCATTGTCAGTAAGGACTCACCACAAATGTCCTACCATTCGTAGCCATGAGTGTATCTATTAACCTAATGTAGCATCCACAACCCATCTCTAATCCATTATTCTGTTGTTTTCAATCTACCATTTAAGAACCTCTTGTTATCTTGTTTACTCAGTTATTTGCTGTCTCATTCACTAGAAAACAGGCTGAGCACACAGACCTTATCTATATGCAACAGACATTTACATCCACAGCACAGAACACTGTCTTCAATAAATCCTTCTCAAACAAAAAAAATTGTGGGCAAATATCTGGATAATATGTGATGGACATTACGATCAGATGCATTTGATCCAGAATGTGAATGAAAGAAAGAGAAAAAGTGAGAAGAATACATGTGTCTCCTTGTAGGGGTATCATGTGTATTCTGTGCAAAAGGTTAAGTATGTGTGGTCTAGTCTCACATAGGAAGTGCAGGTGCATAATTTTAGATGATGAATGAATACAGTTATTTCACTACTTCATTAACTTTGTAGTTCCTATCAGTTTTATAATGATTTTATCATTTTGTTATATAAAAATTACCTTTATAGAGTTTAGGGGATAGCTGACATTAACTTTGGGGAGAGTTATTAACATATAGACACACTTCCACTTGTCTGTTGTGATTCAATAATAAAAAGTGTGAGGTCACTGATGACTTCTAATTAAAGCCATAGAGTGAAGAAAAGTTCTAACACAGCATTTAAACAAAGGAGAAAAGACATTTGACAGTTTTATGCTACACAGCACTGGAGAATTCATATTTAAGACATTAAGCTATGGAGTACTACCTTAAATGATATTGCTTTAGGTGGGCTGAAAAGAAACAGAGAAAGGAAAAAAAACAACTCCAGTTTTGCTAAAATTGGTTTCTGATGCAAAAATAATAAATGAGAGGATTTTGACATTTTGGGGAACATTGTTTGTCAGAGAATTCCCAAGAGAGCGATATAACATTGCAAAGGCAACATTCAACTCCCCAGTAAGGGTGAGGATTTAGCTTAACAAATAATGATATGAAGGAAAATTAAGGAAGCACATTGCTTGGTTGAATAATATTGAGGGAAACTATTCATTTAAAAATCCTGCTAACAGATGTAAGCTATTATATATAGAATGAATAAACAATGAGGTCAAACTGAAGGTCCTACCAAAGAACTATATTCAATATCCTATGCTAAATTATAATGGAAAAGAATATTTTAAAAACGTGCATATGTATGTAAGTATATATCCCAATCAATGGGTTGGCAAGATCCCGTGGAGTAAGAAATGGCAACCCACTCCAGGATTCTTGCTGAGAGAATCCCCATGGGCAGAGAACAGTGGGTTACAGTCCAAGGGGTTGCAAAAAGTCTGACACAACTGAGCCACTAATACACACACATGTATAACTGAATTGATGCTGTAAATAGCAGAAATTTATACAACTGTAAATCAACTATACTTCATTTAAAAAAATGTTTTATAAATCCTGCAAATAGATTTTGATCTGTAGTTGCAGATCTTAGGAATGTTTTGATCAGACAACTGTACCAGAAGCATCAATAAGTTCAGTTGCTAAGTCATGTACAACTCTTTCTGACCCCATGGGCTATGCCACACCAGGCTTCCAAGTATATCACAAGCTTCCAGAGCTTGCTCAAACTCATGTCCATCAAGTCGGTGATGCCATTCAACCATTTCATCCTCTGTCATCCCCTTCTCTTCCTGCCTTCAATCTTTCCCAGTATCAGGGCCTTTTCCAATGAGTCAGTTCTTCCCACCAGGCGGCCAAAGTATTGGAGCTTCAGCTCCAGTCCTTCCAATGAATATTCAGGACTGATTTCCTTTAAGATTGACTGGCTTGATCTCCTTGCAGTCCAAGGGACTCTCAAGAGTCTTCTCCAATACCACAGTTGGAGAACATCAATTCTTCAGTGCTCAGCTTTCTTTATAGTCCAACTCTCACATCTATACATGACTACTGGAAAAAACACAGCTTTGACTAGATGGACCTTTGTCAGCAAAGCAATGTCTCTGCTTTTTAATATGCTACCTAGGTTGGTCATAGCATTTCTTGTAAGGAGCAAGTGTCTTTTAATTTCATGGCTGCAGTCACCATCTGCAGTGATTTTGGTGCACAAGAAAATAAAATCTGTAACTATTTCCATTATTTCCCCATCTATTTGCGATGAAGTGAGGGAACCAGATGCCATGATCTTCATTTTATGAATGCTGAGTTTTAAGCCAATTTTTTCACTCTCTTCTTTCACTTTCATCAAGAAGCCCTTTAGTTCTTCTTTGTTTCTGCCATAAGGAGGGGTGTCATCTGCATATCTGAGGTTATTGATATTTCTCCCTGCAATCTTGATTCCAGCTTATGCTTCATCCAGCCCAGCATTTCTCATAATGTACTCTGCATAGAAGTTAAATAAGCAGGGTGACAATAAGCAGCCTTGACATACACCTTTCCTTATTTGGAACCAGATTGTTGTTCCATGTCTGGTTCTGTTGCTTTTTGACCTGCATACAGATTTCTCAGGAGGCCAGTAAGGTGGTCTGGTATCCCCATCTCTTTCAGAATTTTCCACAGTTTATTGTGATCCACATAGTCAAAAGCTTTGGCATAGTCAATAAAACTGAAGTAAATGTTTTCCTGGAACTCTCTTGCTTTTTCTATGATTCAGAGGATGTAGGCAATTTGATCTCTGGTTCCTCTGCCTTTTCTAAATCCAGCTTGAAAAAACTAGAAGTTCTTGATTCACATACTGTAGAAGTCTAGCTTGGAGAATTTGTTAACATGTAAGATGAGTGCATTGTGTGGTAGTCTGAACATTCTTTGGCATTGCCTTTCTTTGGGATTGGAATGAAAACTGACCTTTTCCAGTTCTATGGCCACTACTGAGTTTTCCAAATTTGCTGGCATATTGAGTGCAGCACTTTAACAGCATCATCTTTTAGGGGTTGAAATAGCTCAGCTAGAATTTCATTGCCTCCACTAGCTTTGTTAGGAGTGATGCTTCCTAAGGCCCACTTGACTTTGCACTGCAGGATGTCTGGCTCTAGGTGAGTGATCACACCATTGTGATTATCTGGGTTGTGAAGATCTTTTTTGTACAGTTCTGTGTATTCTTGCCACCTCTTCTTAGTATCTTCTGCTTCAGTTAGGTACATACTGTTTCTGTCCTTTATTGTGCCCATCTTTGCATGAAATATTCACTTTGTATTTCTGATTTTCTTGAATAGATCTCTAGTCTTTCCCATTCTATTGTTTTCCTATTTCTTTGCACTGATTACTTAGGAAGGTTTTCTTATCACTCCTTGCTTTCTTTGGAACTCTTTACTCAGATGGATATATCTTTCCTTTTCTCCTTTGCCTTTTGCTTCTCTTTTTTTCTCAGCTATTTGTAAGGCCTCCTCAGACAATCATTTTGCCTTTTTGCATTTCTTTTTCTTGTGGATGGTTTTGATCACCACTTCATGTACAATGTCACGAACCTGTTCATAGTTCTTTAGGCACTCTATCAGTTATAATTCCTTGAATCTATTTGCACAACCAGAAACATATGAGGACACAAACTAGAAGTATCAAAACATACTTTCTGTATTTCCATTTTCTTCACCTCAAACACTCCTTATATCTGGAGTCCTCTGTGACCAAGCTGAATAAATCCTCTGGCATGAAAAGATTCCCTTTTAAAATTATATTATCCTTATTTTTATAGATTAATTTTCCTCCTGTTCTCAGCCAAGGTACCAATATTATTCAAATGGTTCAAAAATATATTGCTTGCACTGTGCAGACAGTTTGGGTATCGCCTCTGGTTAAGCCTTTATGAAAAAGCTGATTTTTCTCTAAAAGAGGAAACTTGTGTAGCAGGACAACAAAAGACTTTCATGCTGCATTCTTCAATCTGAATGAACCTGCTGAATTGATAAGGACACTAAAACCAAAATTAGCATTTTGCTTAAACTTTCCTTTCAGCAGTGCCCCAAAGCTTTATAATTCACTTCCTCTCATTCTTTACTATTCTCAGATAAAAAGAAAGGGAAAAGAAACTAATGTACATATTAATACTGGAGTTTTGTGAAAGAAAATGTAACTTTCTCTGACTGAACGATGATGAGATTTTTACATATAGAAATCTTTTCAAGAGTGGTGCTGGTGAGAAACTTAGGTGGCAAGACTGATTTCTTTAAGGAAAAAAAAAAGGCATCTGGATAAACCTTCCATTCTTAAATTATTATAAATATTGGTGCTATTTCAGATTTGTAAATGCCTAACTCATCATTTCTAGAGACTTCCCTGCCTGTCCAGTGGTTAAGACTCTACATTTCTATTGCAGTGGACACAGGTTTGATCCCTGGTCAGGGAACTAAGATTCTGCATGCCTTGTGACAGGGTTAAAAAAAATCATTTCTAGTCTTAGGTAATACAGAATCAGGTTCAAAATTAGCTAAAAGAGATATAAATAAATTTCTCAAAATTTCCTTGAGCAAATACTAGAAAATTATATTTGTGTGTGTGTATGCAGGTCAGGAAGCAACAGTTAGAACTGGACATGGAACAGACTGGTTTCAAACAGGAAAAGGAGTACGTCAAGGCTCTATATTGTCACCCTGCATATTTAACTTATATGCAGAGTACACCATGAGAAACGCTGGAATGGAAGAAACACAAGCTGGAATCAAGATTGC
>SJXQ01012643.1:137730-172149 GCA_006408695.1 Aepyceros melampus
CCTGTGGTCACGTATGGATGTGAGAGTTGGACTGTGAAGAAGGCTGAGCACCAAAGAATTGATGCTTTTGAACCACCTGGTGTTGGAGAAGACTCTTGAGAGTCCCTTGGACTGCAAGGAGATCCAATCAGTCCATTCTGAAGGAGATCGGCCCTGGGATTTCTTTGGAAGGAATGATGCTAAAGCTGAAACTCCAGTACTTTGGCCACCTCATGCGAAGAGTTGACTCATTGGAAAAGACTCTGATGCTGGGAGGGATTGGGGGCAGGAGGAGAAGGGGACCACAGAGGATGAGATGGCTGGATGGCATCACCAACTTGATGGACATGAGTTTGAGTGAACTCCGGGAGTTGGTGATGGACAGGGAGGCCTGGTGTGCTGCGATTCATGGGGTCGCAAAGAGTTAGACACAACTGAGCGACTGAGTGTGTGCACTCGGTCATGTCCAACTCTTTGCAACCCCATGGACTGTAGCCCATCAGGCTCGTCTGTCCGTGGGATTCTCCAGGCAAGAATACCAGAGTGGGTTGCCATTTCCTCCCCCAGGAGGCCTTCCTGACCCAGGGACTGAGCCCTTGTCTCTTGCATCTCCTGTACTTCTTTACCACTGCACCATGTGACATTATTTTAAAATCTTATTAAGTGCTTTCTGAATCCTATGAAATACTAATTGCTAATCATACTTTCAAAACCAGGAAAATTGCTTGTTCCATCATCCCATCTCCATCCTTTTCAAGAAACCTTTTCTAGCTGCTTCCATGCCTCCATTCAAAATGGCTAATTCTGTCAGTTAAATTATTCTAATGTGCTCTTTTACATGAAAGTGCTACTAAGTAACCATAGCTTGATATTTTGCCCAAAGGAATGGTTCACTTAAACTAATGGCTATGAAAGAAAGTTTACTCAAAATAAATAATTATCAAATGGTAAAAATGTAGCTATTCTTGCCAGGGCACACACAGTCTAGAAACACATCCCTTTACAACCAACATCAGCACACATGTCATCTGTTTTGCCCTTGCCCTTCATGTGGCCCAATTCTCTGAGATTGTGATCCTCCAATTTTAGCATATGGCCAAAGCACCTAGGACTTTTTAAAACACAGATTGCTTAGTGCTACCACCAGAATTTCTCATTTAGTGGGTATAAGATGGGGCTGAAGACTATTTCTAATTATCTCCAGTGCTGCTGGTTGGTGGGCACACACTGAGAACCACTGATCGAAGTTACCAATCCTCATGCCTGTCTGAAACCACCTAAGGAACTTTACTTTTTAAACCTTTTTTTAAATTGAAGTCTAGTTGATTTACAATGTTGTGTTAGTTTCAGGTGTACAGCACAGAACAGATTTTCAGATTCTTTCCCTTATAGGTTTTTACAAAATACTGAGTACAGTTCTTTGTACTATACAGTAGGACCCTGTGATCTATTTTATGTATAGTGGTGTATATGTTAATCCTATCCACCTAATTTATCCCCCACACTTGCCCTCTGGTAACCATAAGTCTGCCTTCTTATTGGTTCTGTAAATAATTTCTCTGTTCTATAAATGCAGATGCCAGCCACAGAGATCCTGACGTCATGTGCTTATCCTGTGAACTAGAATCAATCACCTGTTTTAAAAGATCCCTAGGTAATTCTAATATGCAGCAAAACTTTCAGTACATTACTCCAAGCACTTTAATGTGAATAATGCTAAGAATATATAATAAGACACTATATAGCTCCTGTACATTCATCCTTAATCTAACAATATTTAGTGGATGCTCATTCAATACCAATCCTGTGTGCTGGATGCTGGGGGTGCCCTGGCCTGCAATAGCCTGTGTGACCTGACCCTTGGAAATCTTTGACCTCACATCTAACACCCTCTGCCCGGCTTACCCGCAGCCATTAGTCTCCAGGCACAAAGCCCTCCCTGTTGACCACAGTGTACTGCCAGCTCAGAGCCTTTGTATTCATCATCCCTCTTCCAAGACTCTGCCCCTTCCTCTAGTTCTCAATTCATCATCACTTCAAGGAGGACCTCTAACCCTTCTAGCTAAAGGATCTGACTTCCTTCTAACCCACTCCCTTTATTCCTTTACCCACCTTTATTTCTACTCATAGCACTTAGTACTACTCAAGTTAATAAAAAACATTTATTTATTGTCTGTCTAATTCCACTGAATATAAGAAACTAGAATCTATGTTTTGTTCACTGCTACTTCCCCACTGCCTAGAGCTGTG
The DNA here is from genome assembly GCA_006408695.1 of Aepyceros melampus. Lineage (NCBI taxonomy): Eukaryota > Metazoa > Chordata > Mammalia > Artiodactyla > Bovidae > Aepyceros > Aepyceros melampus. The sequence goes on from SJXQ01012643.1 coordinate 139,960, forward strand.
CTTGGCCTACGAAAGACACTTAAGAAATATCGCTGAATAGATGGGGATGCAGTGAGCATGACAAGAAGAATGGGACCCGTGGATGTGAAAAGCCAACGGGCACAGAACAGTGTAGAACAGTCCATACTGCTGCTGCTGCTGCTAAGTCTCTTCATCGTGTCCGACTCTGTGTGGCCCCATAGACAGCAGCCCACCAGGCTCCCCATCCCTGGGATTCTCCAGGCAAGAACACTGGAGTGGGTTGCCACTTCCTTCTCCAATGCATAAAAGTGAAAGGTGAAAGTGAAGTCGCTCAGTCGTTTCCGACTCTTAGCGACCCCATGGACTGCAGCCCACCAGGTACCTCCATCCATGGGATTTTCCAGGCAAGAGTACTGGCATGGAGTGCTATTGCCTTCTCCGTTCATATGGCTAGGAGAGCACAAAGGAAGGGCAGAAAACCCAGTCTGAAGCAGCCCTAGAAGACTACTCAGAGGACACAATTTCTAAACTGAAAACTGAAAATGAGTGGGCACCTTCCAGAAGGATGGTAGAAAGTGCTCAGAATATGACGCACTGATGAACAGAAAGAAGCTTAATAGATAATTTAGCATGGGTCTACTAAATTTCCACTAGGAATGAACTGCAGTAATTAAGCTATAAAATATACAAAGATGACGCAGACTGAAATCTGAGAGCATGAAATCCTGGAAGGCGGGAATCAGACAGACGGATTTTGAACATCTGCGTCCACCCTACCCACCTGGCAACAGTGCACACATAGTAGGCTCTCTATTAGCCCTGGGATGAGTAAGTATGAATATAGGCATTGCAACCCATGAGGGTTCAGGGATCTGATGCTTCCACAGTGACTTGCACACAGACAAGTCTCAAAAAATAACTGCTGATCCATGATCTCCTGAGATGAATGATGTTTACCATACTTTATGCAGATTCCAAATGATATGACTCATCCTACATGAATATTAATTAGATGTTATTACTGTTGTATCTTACTTCAAGGAAACAATAATTATTTCATTCCACTAAATTTCTCCACAAGCCAGCAGGATTATGTGACTATGTTTCCAGCTTTGATTTTATGCTAAATTTTCTTTATGAATTCAGTAAATGATTTTGTGCAAGTTACTTCTTTGTACTAACCAAAAGACACACATTTTTTGTTTGTTTGTTTGATTAACCTGTCAGAACCTCACAGAATAGAACAGCCAGGTTTTTGTTATCTTCTTATCCTATTTTTAATCTTGAGATACCTGACAAAGTCTTACATTCTTTTATTGTGACAAAACTTAAAAATGACACTGAGTACTTCTCTAGTTTTAAAAGTAATTGACTCAGATTTAACACATATTAACTCTTTTGACTCTAATCATCCTCTGTTAGAATCCTGAAGATATGAGAAACATGATTCAGGCAAAAGGAATAGTAGCTAATAAAACAAATAGAATTTCAGTTGTCAGACTCTCAAGTACTCCCCAATGACCCCATCTCTTGAACCTGCTCTCATGTAATTCTCTCACCTTAACCGTGGGCTACATCTATCAATTCACTCTAACAAAACACACAAAAGTGATGAAATGTTACTTCCAAGAAGAGATGACAAACAGACTATGGCTGTCACTTGGGCAGATGTTTGTTCTATTCCTCTTTTGAGTCACCAGTCGTTCTGTCATCAAGACACGCAGGTAGCCTACATAGGGGCCCATAGCGTGAGCACCGTAGTGAAGTCCACCAGTGCCCACCGGGTGAGCCGGGGAAGATATATCCCAGGGGAGAGCTGCAGCAGTTCCCTCAGCGAACACGGACCAGGATGCTACAGCTCCCGCTGAGCACTGAGATGGCTCCAGTCTCGGTTCACAGCACGAGTCCGACCTCAGGGGACACTGAACCAGAGACTCCTAGCCAAATCTCACCTAGATTCCTAATCCAGACTCTGCGGGATAACTTTATGCTTTAAGCTGCTATATTCCGGAGTAATTAGTAACTGGTACAATAATGAATCGCAAGAAAGATGCCGTTATTTGATTTCTACCCTCTTGTGGCTGTCTCCTAGGCTCCTTCCTCTCGGAGGTAGTATAGCATCGTGGTTAAGATCACTGACTTTAGGGACTTTCCCTGGTGGTCTTGTGGCTAAGACTCCGCCCTCCCAGTTGAGGGTGCCTGGGTTCAGTCTTTGGCCAGGGACTAAATCCCACATGCACCACAAAGATCAAAGATACAGTGCCACAATTAAGACCTGGGACAGCAAAATAAGTAATTTTTTTTTTAAAGAAAAGAGCACTGCCTCTGAAACACTGATTCATACATCTGAGTGGGAATCACAATTCTGACTCTCGAGAGTAATAACACATGATGGAAGCATCTACCCAGGGCCTTGGTAGTAATTAAATGAGAATGTAAAGTTTCTCATTGATACCTGATGTTGTGCAATTGTAGTTGTTTTTCTTATCCATTCTTTTCTTCCCTCCCTTCATTTTCATTTCTCTTTGTCAGTTCTCCTTTCCTCCTCTTTGTTTTACATCCATTTATTCCCCCTTGCCTTAAGCCTTCTTTCAAGACATAATTATTGAATTCCAAGTCTTTGTTCTTCCATAGCCTATTTCACAGACAACAGAAAAATGAAGCCCTCTTATGGGTATTAATTCTCTCCCCTCTTATTGTTTTACTCTCTGCCATTCTTCCTAACCACCAGAGCACTCTGTATTTTTTAAAGTACATCACCTTGATTATTTTATCATTAAGAAAGATTTACTGGACATAGAAATAGTCCACAGCCAACAGACCTGTCCATCTTCCTCATGTAAGGGTTTCTGGCATTGGCTTAATCTCTTTAAGATCACTGAGTTCCAGATAAAATTAGTAATACAAGTAAACCAGTTATATACATATTTTAAAATTTAAAAGAAATATTTTATAACTGACTTGAAATACCCTGATTTTTTAAAATCTGTTTATTTTCTTGACATAAGTCCACAGGATTACATATAGAAATATAAATCCTATGCTATTAATAACCTCTAAGTTTCTTTGTGGATTTATATCATTTTTAGCAACTAGCTAAATGTAAAAAAAAATACTTTTTTTCACAGAACATTTAAGCAATTTTAGTGGAGTGGTATGAGCTCCTAATAACTTCTCAATGACTCTTTACCACCGGTTGAAAAATACTGCAAACATCAAGCACTGTGAGAGGTGGCCTGGCTAAGTGCTCAGGAGTACCGCTCGGGGAGCCAGACCACTTGGAATCAAATTCTATTCTTATACCACCCTGGCAATTTACTTCACCTCTCGGGCCTGTATTTGCTTACCTGTGAAATATGGACAACAAGGTTTCCTGCTTGGTAGAGTTCTTATAAAAATAACATGAGTTAATATCTCTAAGTTGCTTAGAGTCTAGGACATAGTTTATACCCTATGCGTTTGTTAAATAAGGATAAGGAGGTTGAGAGCTCCCTGAGATGGATATTTTAAGAAACCAAAACATAAAACAGAAAGGAGAGCTTCCTAATAACCCTAAGTGCTCCATCTCAGAGTCCTATAAAGAATAACCAAACTGTTCTCAAGCACTGTATACTCTTCCAAGAATATCTGTATCCAGGAGAAATATAGTGGGCACTCAGAGTGCCCAGGAAGACTACCTAGGAGACAACAGCGGTTGGAACAAGTAGATGTTTGATTGGATGATGTGAATAATTTAGAATCAATGCTACTATGCTCAAATCATATTAATCTGGATGTAAGTGGAATGTGAAGGTTTACAAAGTCAAACTTCACTTTTATTCAGAATTTCTGATCAGTAATCCAGTACCAGGTGAGCTAAAAATGTATTTGTGCATTTATTTCATCACTCTTGTGTTTACTGGGGACCATTTCTTGGAAGACCAAGAAGAATGTTGCTGGCTTTAGGAAGCTTACTCTAGAGAAGATCAAGCGGTCATAAAAAGCAAACTGTGTTGTGTACATTAATGAAGACATGTAGCATGCCCTAATGAAGACATATAGCAGAAATAATAATGTAGTAAAAAGAAACGGATAATATGAATGATATAATCAATATAACCTTCACAGAGGAAGTGAAAACATAAAGATATAAAAGAAAAGTAAAGTTTGGAGTGATGACTAAAGGCAGGTAACAGGCCAAGCAGAACAATCAAACTGCAAAGCAAGGATGGGCATGTGAGTATAGCCTGTCTCAGAAATGAGAAGAATCTTGGTCTTGCTGTTTGTGGAACATAGGGGAGAAGTGGTGAAAAAGAACAGACACACAGACCATGGGAGGTTCTTGCAAGGGCTTGCATGCCATGGTAAGAAATAGATAGTTCTTCTCATAGGCCAAGCAATGTTCCATAAGGATGGACTGCTGGTCAAATAAGCTTGGGAAGTGCTGACTAGCACATCTCCTTGGGGACTGCATTGCCTGTAAGGACTCAACAAGATCACAATGAAAAGAAATCATTTTCTCAAATTTAATTGAATAGGCAAATTCAAATGGAGTTCCATTTTCTGGAAATTACATGTCCTCAGAAACACAGTTCAGAGAAGGCTATTGGTAACTCTGCTTTGAAGTGGAAGACAAATTTGAGAAGATAAAAAGGCTTAATCAGGGAAGCCAGGCAGGAAATGACTACAACACTAAGTAGGGAAATGGAGGCAGGACATCACAATAAAATCTTTGAAAGAAGCACACAGTATCAGCTTAAAGGCAGAGAATAAGAGGGAGAGAAAAAAGTGTAAAGTGACCCAAAGGTCACTTCATTTAAAATCAGGTAACTGTTGTCTTCCTTTTAGGTGTCAAACACAAATGAGGTTCAGAAAAATTCAAGGTATAAGAGAAACACTATACTTAACCATTCATATATAGGTAGAAAATGCCACACCAAAAACAGAGTAAATCTGTTAAAGGCATAGTTTCTTCACTGTTGGCAGAATTTGCTGCTAAGCCATTCTTCCCACCTTTGTGGACCCCCACACCTGCTCTGTGTCCTGCGTTGGTGCCCATGCACACCTAAATTTCTTTTCCATGGCACTTCTTTTCCCAGAAAGCATTCCTTTCATTTACCCTTATAAGTGATGCCTTTTTCTCTTGGATATTTCTCATTTAAGCCTTGGCTCTAATACACACTAAAGGCTTTACCTTCTGAGTATAAAGCACATCGAGAAAGGGAAAAAGGATAAATGCTTAGGAAAAGAGAAAAAGCTGGCATTGCCTAAAAAAAAAAAAAACAGCAGACAGAGGTGATGGCCTCCTCTTTGTTACGGACAGCCTGGAACTGGGAAAGGGATGAAAGTGAAGTGAAGTCGCTCAGTCATGTCCAACTCTTTGTGACCCCATGACTGTAGCCTACCAGGCTCTTCTGTCCATGGGATTTTCCAGGCAATAGTACTGGAGTGGATTGCCATTTCCTTCTCCAGGGGATCTTCCTGACCCAGGGATTGAACCCGGGTCTCCCACATTGTAGACAGATGCTTAACCATCTGAGCTACCTGGGAACTCATGAAAGTGACAACAAATCAGCTTTCCTCTGAACACCTGAAAAGTACACTTCAAAGCATCATGAGCCCAAAACATCTGAGAATAAACACACTGAGATGAACACTTTCTCAAGTGAGAGCCAGGATTACTTACACCAGAATACACAGTGATGTTTTGTTTAAAAGTTGAGTAAGCCTAGCTGTCAACCCCAGGAATCTCTAGGTTCAGTCGTCTGAATTTATCACCTAACACCCTTCAGTGACTTTCCGAGTGCAGATGTTCAGGAACTGTTGGTGAAATAAGGTGTATGAAAAGCATGTTTGGTAGAGGCTTGATATAAAATATTGGCAAACAACATTTGGGTCAACAAATTTGGGGCTATTTTTGTTGGCAGTGGTAGAGAAGCCAGAAAGCAAATTTCATTCTGAACTTACTTTAGGTAAGTTAATTATATAGGGATTTACCAGTATTTCTCAGAATGGATTTGCAATCAGCTTGGAACATTTTTATTATCTTGATTTAAGAAAAGATTTAATTTAAATCAACCCAATTTAAAATGGCTAGTTGATTTAATCAAATTTTAACCCAAAAAAGAGACTTAATTATTTGACATTACCTCTGGCAGTTTTTTGCAAATTTTAAATAGATGACTGTTTTGTGCAAGATATAAAATGTAAATTTTAAAATAATTATTATGAAATACATTCACAAAACTGAGTAATTTGTTTGCTATCAGTAAATGAATATGAGACTTTTTGAGGTTAACCATCTTCATTATAAATATATAGATTTATTTTTTAATATGAAATGCAATTATTTGCATTTTGGATTTTTCCATCAATAGGGACCAGATACTAACATATACATAATATTATTCTGAAAAAGCTTGCAGGCTAAACTTAAACTTTTCTAGAGACAAATGTCCTGTGTTTATTTTAAATGCTGCATGGAGAACATGAAAAATTAAAAATATATTTTTACACTGTTAATGGCCTCATCTTATTCTTTTTGTTTATTCTCTAGTCAGAAAATTATGTTCTGCTCACTCAAAATTCACATTTGCAATTTAGTGTTTGTTTCAGAAATATTTCTTATCCTTGACTAAAAACATAAATCATCAGTGAGCTTATTAAAGTACACTAATACCCAGCTCCCCCACTAACCAATTTTTGAGGGGTAGAGCTAGACTACTGTTTCAGAAACTCATTGGTTAATTCTAAAGTATGGTCAAGGTTGAAATACCCAGTTTACAGAAAATACATATAGTTCTAAGTATGCACAAGACTCTATTATTATTAGATGGTTTATCATATGCAGTGTGCTGTGCTTGGTCATTCAAGTCATGTCCAACTCTTGTGACCCCACAGACTATGGCCTGCAAGCCTCCTCTGTCCATGGGATTCTCCAGGCAAGAATACCAGAGTGGGTTGCCATTTCCTTCTCCAATCATATACAGAGTTTTAACTAATTCAATCAAGTTGTATAGGTGACTCACACCTGTCATTGGTTTTGTGCGTTTCTGTGCACATATGGAGGTATGTGTGTGTGCATGGTGGGATGTGTTTATTCATTTGCTTATTTTTACCATCAGCAATAACTACAAATTTCTGAATGTCTCACTCTCTGTTTCAATCTTAGTTATGGCTGGATACTGTAAATTCAAATTTCACCTTAAATGTCCATATTGTTCCTACCACCAAGTATTAGAAAAGAATACTAAAGAGCCTTAGACTTGTTCTTAGGTATCATAAAATTTATCTGAAAAATCTTTTTTTAATGTAATATCTAAAATACTTTAAAATTTAATGTCCATTGACAGAGGAATGGATAAAGAAATGTGCTACATGTGTACAATGGAATATTAGCCATTAAAAAGAATGAAATAATGCCATTTACAGCAACATGGATGGACGTGGATATTATCATACAAAGTGAAGTATGTCTGATAGAGAAAGACAAGTATCATATAATATTGCATATTGATATATGTATAATCTAAAAATATTATACAAATGATCTTATTTACAGATTCACAGATTTAAAAGCTAACTTATGGTTATCAGGAAAGGGCTGGGGGAAGGGATAGACTGGGAGTTTGGGATTGACATGTACACACTGCTGTATTTAAAATAGGTAACTAACAAGGATTTACTGTATAGTAGAGGGAACTTGACTCAATACTCTGCAGTAACTTAAAAAACAATTTGAAAAAGAATAGACACATGTATATATAAATCTGGGCTTCCCAAGTAGCTCAGCAGTAAAGAATCTGCCTGCAGCGCAGGAGCCACAGGAGACTCAGGTTCAATCCCTGGGTCAGGAAGATCCCCTGGAGAAGGAAATGGCAACCCATTTCAGTATTCTTGCCTGGAGAATCCCATGGACTGAGTAGCCTGGCAGGCTACAGTTCACAAGGTCGCAAAAATTCAGACACCACTGAAGCAACTTAGCTTTTTCTTTTCTATATGTATATCTGAATCACTCTGCTGTGCACTTGAAACTAGACAAGACAATATTGTTAATCAATTATAAACCAACATAAAATAACAAAAGTATGAATTACCTCAAGAGAAAATAAAATACCTTAAAACTTGAAGGCACAATGTATTTTAATCAAAATTAAGATATAGATCATTTTCAGGCTGGAAAATCTTGGTTTTAATATATCAAATCAAGATTATTTTTAGAATAATGTAAAAAGGCTATCAAATAAAACTATGAGAACATACTTGGAAAGGAACAAATGCAAAATTCAGGTTAAAATATGTGTGTGATATAATCTTAGTAGGGAAAATGTGCATCAATAAATAAATAGGGGAAAGAAAAAGGACATTAAAACATTTTCACTGCTGACTTCAGGTAATGAGTACAGGTAAACTTATTTTCTGTACTTTTCAAATTCTCCCCCAGTAAATATCTGGGAAGCCAGATTATGTCCAAACTAACTTTATAAGTTGAAATGATTTATACAGATTTTTATATTAGATTTGTTTTCTAAAAATTCACATTATTTTTATTATGAATAGTACTCATACTTTTCTAATTGCTGTATTCTTATTTTAAAAGAGAAATGATTTGACCTGTTTTTACCTTACAAGAGATGATCTAAGTTGAGTTGATTTGGTTATGCATCTTAGCTGATTAGATTTACACATTTGCAGAACCTAGTAAAGCAAATAAGTTCAAGAAGATGCAGCAAAATAGCCACAATCCAGCTTTCATCTGATCTCATTTTCTAGTTTTTCGTCTCTTTTTCTTCTATGCCCTTCTTTTATTTTTAATAGCATGTTAACAAAACAAAAAAATTAATTATAGTATTTTATTAAATGTTATTGGGTAAGTGTCTACAACATGCTAAGCTGCTAACATATATTAGATAGAGTGTACAGTCCTTTCAGAGCCAATAAGTCAGACTAGAAGGAAGTAATTTTTAAATCTCTGGTGATTTCTCTGTCTTTAGAGAATAATAGAAATGATTTGTTGCCCAATAATTATCCTTAATTTAGGACCTCATGATTAAAGAAAACTCTGCTTAATAGTATGAAATGTAAGTAGCATTCAGAAGAAAAATAGGTCAAGTAAATTGAAAGAGCCATAGGTTAATGACAAAGAAGGTTTAAAGGTGATAGACAAGGCTAAAATTAATGTAAATGAAGGAGAAGAAATTGCTGGGTATTGCACATTCATCATAGACATCCTGCATAGTTCAGGGCTGATGTAAGCTTTCTCTCTTAAATTTCTCTTTCTCTAATTGTATTTATCCAAGTTAGTGAGAATGGTAGCTCCTGAGCAGCCATTTTCCACCTATTCGCCTAGATAGACGTATTTATATGTAAATATTAAAAATTTAATTGCTCAGACATGCACGTCTTTAATAAAGTAAAATAATAAAAACCTATTTAGGAAGACTTTTTACTTGCATGCAATAATTCACATAATATAATGTTAACTAAAAACAGTGGGATACAAACTTATAAATTATCAAGACTGGCTTGACAAGCAGGGTTTCCAAAAGAGCGATATACGGGGGGAGAATGAGAAGACACAAGAATTCAGTGAAAAGCGAGGATCAGAGGACCAACATCGCTCCAAGGTGAAGATGCTGTTACTGAAGCCAAGCTAGTTTATTATACTCTCAGCCATGAATGAAAGAACGTGCAGGGAGTTAAGCCATAACTCATGTGGCCTTCAGGGCCAAAGAACAAAGTGATCATTAACCACTGAGTAACTAAGAAACAGTAATCAATAACAAATCAGTAACTAAGACTAATATTCTTATCTATAGATTTTCTACCAGATACGTAAAACATGTGACTCACCAGTTGAGAAACAGTCTGGGGTCGGTTTTCTGATCCCAGGATCACATCTTGTTTTCAAGATTATGAACTGTTCCCTGTGGACTTGTTCAAAGAGTCTCATGCATTATAGCATCCAGTTTATCAATAATTATAAATTTCTTTTGTGGCCCTTACCAGGGCCTGCTTTTCTTTTATTCTTCCCGTCTCCTACAATAAATAAGATGAAATAGCCATTATTTAAAAAATAAGCATATATTCAAGGAGAACAGACTTGAAACAAATATTAAAGCTTGTTAATAGTTATTTCCAAGAGTCAAGAGAGGTCTTTAAGTTACTTCTTCATTACTTCCTATTTTCTAAAATGTTTATTTCAGAAAGGAACTGTTAATTAAAATTTTCGAATGGGAGGACACACGGGCAAACCTATGGCTGACTCATGTTGATGTTTGGTAGAAAGCAAAGCAATGCTGTGTGTGCTTAGTTGTTCAGTCATGTCCAACTCTTTGTGACCCCATGGACTGTAGCCTACCAGGCTCCTCTGTTCATGGGGATTCTCCAGGCAAGAATACTGGAGTGGATCGCCATGTCCTCCTCCAGGGGGCACTTCCCAACCCAGGGATCGAGCCCAGGTCTCCCGCACTGCACACAGATTCTTCACCATCTGAGCCATGAGGTAAAGCAATTATCCTTCAATTAAAAATAAATAAAAATTTAAAATACAGTAATACCAAAAATATACGTATTTAGATATATGTTGCTGTTGTTTAATCACAAAGTCGTGTCTGACTCTTGCAACTCCATGGACTTCAGCCCATCAAGCTTCTCTGTCCACGGGATTGCCCAGGCAAGAAAACTGGAATGAGTTACCATTTCCTTCTCCAATTTAGATGTATAAGATATAACTAAAATACTTTGAAATGAGGAAAATTTAAGCTAATTGCTAAAGACCAAACAATCAACAAAGACTTTTTTAGACATAGTAAGCTCAAGAATCAGTATTATTTAAAAATAAATGATATAGTTGGTGGGGAACACTAGAATTTAATGGAGATAATTTCTTAACTAATCACCTTTTTATACATACTATGAGCTATATGATGTGAGGGGATAAAGCACCAAGTTTGTGAGATTGCAATCTGAAAACACAGAAAATAAGAAACTGGGTAAGGTTCACAGGTATTTCTTCTCAAAAAGTAGGTGAAGATATGTATTTTTAATTGATTGTCAATGGTTCCAGGATGGACACTCTGGTAAATGCACTAAGGCAGTCAAATCATACCATTTTAAGGTAAAAAATGAATTAGATACAAACAATATTCAGATGAAAAGGATGTATGGGAGTCACTTTAATGCCACCTCCCTTTAAGTGTCTCCACAAATCAGCTTATTAAGTCCAAATGTCTATATTCTATTATCCCAAATGACTTCTCCCAGGTCATAGAAAAAGAGAATACACATTTAGCCAAAACTCTCATCTACAAACAGGCCTTGAACACTTGGATGGGTGCTATCTTGGGCACAGCCAGACTAATCTTTTTTTTTAATTCTCATGTTTTTTTTCCTGCTCTGGTTTGTTGATTTATTCCATAAAATTTGGCACCAAAGACTACAAACTGCTTCAGATAGATCTTATCAGAAGGGGGGCTTTCACAGGAAATAACAATTATCACAGTAATACTCCCAATGAACTATTAAGTATGCAGGTGTGTGCATGCACACATGTGTGTGTACACACACACACATTTACCGTGCAAAAAGGAGAGGGAGACAGCTTGAAGGAATAATTATTTAGCAGTCAGCTGCAGGATGGCTTTCAGGGAGGAAAGAGGGTGATGCAAAATGGTGACAGCTCAGTCTGGTCACCTGACAAGAGCCAAATCAAAGTGCTCTACAAGTTACCCCCAAGAGTGCTGACTCTATTCAGGACCTATAGAAAGAAAACAAAGACTAGTGTATATAAGCATCACTCTCATGACAAGGAAAATATGGTTTAAATGGAGCCTAAAAAAGAGACAGGAGGCTATTTGGGAACTTGTCACAGTCATCTAGGGGGAAAAATGATGCTGTTTTAATCTAAGGTGGTAAACTTGCAGAGAAAACTCAGAATGGAGATATATCCAGAAAGAGAGTCAAATATGATATGGTTGGAGAGGGAGGTGGAGACATCAAAGATCATGTCAGGCTTCATCTCACCTTTATTCTCAGGGACAGCTAGTAAATTTTATATAATTTTGCAATCCTGAGGCAAATGGCATCAGTATCAAGTTTTACTAGTCAATAAAGAGAGTTGGACTGTGAAGAAGGCTGAGCGCCAAAGAATTGATGCTTTTGAACTGTGGTATTGGAGAAGACTCTTGAGAGTCCCTTGGACTGCAAGGAGATCCAACCAGTCCATTCTGAAGATCAACCCTGGGATTTCTTTGGAAGGAATGATGCTAAAGCTGAAACTCCAGTACTTTGGCCACCTCATGCAAAGAGTTGACTCATTGGAAAGGACTTTGATGCTGGGAGGGATTGGGGTCAGGAGGAGAAGGGGACGACAGAGGATGAGATGGCTGGATGGCATCACTGACTCAATGGACGTGAATCTGAGTGAACTCCGGGCATTGGTGATGGACAGGGAGACCTGGTGTGCTGCGATTCATGGGTCACAAAGAGTCAGACACGACTGAGTGACTGAACTGAACTGAAAGAGCAATTCTATCCATCCACTGGTAATTAATATACTAAACAGTGAGAAAGCATTTCACTAAAAGCAAAATACTTAGATAAAATAGATATCTATATAAAATTATAAAATGCTCATAAGTGCACTTAAAGGAAAACACACACTCATTTTAATTTATATAGCCAGATAAAGCCGGGAAGAATTTAAGTGGAAATTGAAAGATGAGATACCGTTAACCAAGAGAGTAAATCCACACCATATGGAGGTATTCAACAGGCAGCTGGATATATGGGCCAGGGTTTGGGAGGGAAATCTTGGCGAGAATTTCACTCATGGTTCCTAAAAATATGTAAATTGGCATGGAAGCCACTTGATCTTGTAAAATCTGAAGATGGGTGGCTTCCTGTGAAGTCAGATCAGTGCTTCCAGTGCCACCCCATCTGCCTTCTCATTGGCATTATTGGCAACTGAGTATCAGACTCCCATTCCTCAGAGCTTCCATTCTGGAGCACACCTGCCTTCAGGGAAGCTCTGTCTGCATCTGAATATTCCAAAATGGACCTTCTATGCCCTCTTTAATTTTGAAAAAGACTTGCTCACTTTTTTTCAAATTTCCATTTATTACCACACCACAATCTTCCTATGGGCCATCATCAAGAATACAGAAAGTTTATATGCTCTTCTTAACGTCTCTAGCTAGAAAATCACATTGTTAATTTTCTAGTTAGAGAGGAGCTCTAATAAAGACCAGCCTTCTCCAGGAATCTGCTCTGTAATATCTACTAAAATCTAAAATGATGAGTGTGGTGGGCATTTTGCTTTCGTGGTTAAGTGCATGGGCTCTTGAGCTCTAGCATCTGGTTTCAAATCCCAGCTCTGCCACCTCTAAGCTTTGAGTTCTTGGTCAAACAACTTGACTCTGTGCTTTAACTTCCTCATTAACTTTCTCATTGGTAAGGGGGACATGATAATAGTATGTACTTCCTGGTCTTGTCATAAGGGTATATGAGCTGACACATGGAAACTACTAAAATAGTGTCTGGTTCCTGGTAAGTGCTACAGAAATGCCCACTATTATTTTTATTGTTTGTTGTTATTAGCATTATTTTTTCTATCCATCAGTCTTTCGTAGAGGAGTTCTGATATCTGGCAAGTCATTATCAAAAGAAATTAAAAATATATAGCTTATTAATATTCTCAGCTTCCTATAAGAAGAAAAAAAGGATGTGAGGAATTTCTATTGTTCTCAGTGGAAAAATGTTCTCAATTTTTATTCTATTATGATATCTGTACATCTGTCATATCAGTAAATAATTTAAAGTTTTATAATTAATATTTCATGGGTTGTAACTGTGGTCAATCACTAATGATTTTCAGTTATGGGTAACTTAGTAAATATTTAATGTCTTTAGCCAAAAATGACCAGGCTAGGGAAGCAAACATCTCTGGTGAGTAGAAATGCAGGTTTTTGCATTTCTCCATGCACTCAGCAGAATGAACCATTACATATAAAAAGACAGTGACTTATGTCAGCAGCATCACCAGATACTCATTGGTGACGGCGCTGTCTAGTGCAGAAGCCTCTACTGCTCGCAACACGCAACCACCATCTCATCCTTAAGGTCACAGGGAGATTCTATTCTAGGAGTTGATCTTCAGCCCTATGAGGTTCTTTCAACGTGTTAAAGACTTGTCTACCGTTAAGGAAATTTTCTGTTGCAAGTAACAGAAAACACAACTTACCTTACCTTACATATGCTTTGTTTCTTGTTACCAAAACACTCACAGGGAGGCATGCTTTATCACTCCTTAATCTCCACTTCTCTTTGATTCTCTCTGCCCCAGTCTCATCTGTGAACATTTTATTTTTAGCCTGATGTCTATCATGCAGCAACATTATCAGGTCCCACTAACCACAGGGTACATGCTCTAGAAGAGAGAAAGCTTCTCGTCCCCAACCACAGATCAAAAGCTCTGAGCTTCACTCTATTAGAACCAATGTGTGCTACAAGCCATCCCTGATAGCGACTGTACAAGATCGATATGATTTTGCTGACTGGTTATGTGGTTATTACCATAGCCCAAAGGTAGAATAAATAAGGAGGTAACCAATTCATCTGGTTATTTTTTTATGTGAATGATGCCATTTCCACAGTTTTAACAGAGTTCACACTATCATGCTTGGTATTCTATGCCAAACAAGTATTTTAAGATTGATGTGATTTCAGATTTTAAACAATCACTGCATACTAAATAGCAGTACCCCCAAAATAAGTTTTTGTTTCCTCCCTTGATCAATAGAAAGGATCACTTCAACATTGCTATTTTTCAGTTAGCCACTATTATGGAGTTACTTTTGAGATTCCTATTCCTATCGAGAAAATTGTTTCCTTGTATTTCTTGCAGTTAAACTATCAGTAAGATTAGCAAAAAGGTATTATTTTCACAAATGTCATTAAGGCTCTAGCTGAGACAGTTCTCCAGTTTGACAACAGTCTACTTTAATAGAAGTTCTCATGTCCAGGACCATTTGTTCACATAATAGAAGCTATTGTTTAAAAGGGTACATAAAATAAAGAAACTAAGAAACATTGTTTTACTTTTATTTACATTGACACTCTCAGTCCAGAGCAACTCCTTATTATTTAATGATAGTATTTTAAGTTATTTAGAAGGAGTGTTCTCTTCCAGAAGTTTCTCTTCAATATTTTATCAGTATATTGATGTTTCATTCAGTAGTAACATATATGCAGAGCACATCATGAGAAATGCTGCTCTGGAAGAAGCACAAGCTGGAATCAAGATTGCTGGGAGGAAAATCAGCAACCTCAGATATGGAAATGACACCACCCTTATGGCAGAAAGTGAAGAGGAACTCAAAAGCCTCTTGATGGAAGTGAAAGAGGAGAGTGAAAAAGTTGGCTTAAAGATCAACATTCAGAAAACAAAGATCATGGCATCTGGTCCCATCACTTCATGGGAAATAGGGAAACAGTGGAAACAGTATCAGACTTTATTTTGGGGGGCTCCAAAATCACTGCAGATGGTGACTGCAGACATGACATTAAAAGACACTTACTCCTTGGAAAAGAAGTTATGACCAACCTAGATAGCATATTCAAAAGCAGAGACATTACTTTGCCAACTAAGGTCCGTCTAGTCAAGGCTATGGTTTTTCCTGTGGTCATGTATGGATATGAGAGTTGGACTGTGAAGAAAGCTGAGCACTGAAGAATTGATACTTTTGAACTATGGTGTTGGAGAAGACGGTTGAGATTCCCTTGGACTGCAAGGAGATCCAACCAGTCCATTCTGAAGGAGATCAGCCCTGGGATTTCTTTAGAAGGAAGGATGCTAAAGCTGAAACTCTAGTACTTTGGCCATCTCATGCGAAGAGTTGACTCATTGGAAAAGACTCTGATGCTGGGAGGGATTGGGGGCAGGAGGAGAAGGGGACGACAGAGGATGAGATGGCTGGATGGCATCACTGACTCGATGGGCGTGAGTCTGAGTGAACTCTGGGAGTTGATGATAGACAGGGAGGCCTGGCGTGATGCGATTCATGGGGTGGCAAAGAGTTGGACACGACTGAGCAACTGAACTGAAGTCAGTTCAATGTCTAATTATATCTGTGACTTTTTTGAGTACCTTTTTTGATTCCTTCATGCATAGCTTTTGGTTCTGAATTCTATTTCATAACTTTTTCATATTTAACTTTTTTTCTGTCTATACATGTAGGAATTCTGCATTTTTGATAATTTAACCTGCCAGAACATTAATCACAAATCTTCTGTTATGTATCATCTTCCAGAAAATATTTGCACTCTACCCTAACCAGCCCCAAATCAGCTAACACTATACAGACATAATTATTTTTTCCAGTTTGGGCTTTATGATAACACTCTATTATATAAGTGCATATGCATGTGTATATACACACAAAAATATCACCTGAGACCTACATTTTCACCTGTATTTATTCAAAGGCTAGAGTACAAATTTAAACCAATAATAACACAAAAGTTTCTGCTTAATAGACACTTATCAGTCCATAAAACATATATTCTTATCTTGTATCTTTTCCAAAACAGGAAAAATTTTGCCTGCATTTCTTTAAAATACTCTAGAATTTTTTAATGTTTTAAGATGAATTAACAATGTTATATTCAAGAAAAAAAAATGGAAAATCTTTACAGACTTTGAAAATTTTTCCAATTGAGTTGTGAACATATGTTACTTAAAAAAAGTTTTTTTGTAACTATTTTTTCATGTTTCTTTGAATAATTCACCATCCATCTATGCTGAGGCTGATTTTTGTGAGATACATTAAACTGGTAAAGATAAAAGATTTATGTTGTAAAAGCTATAGAATTTGCTGATTTTAAAAAATATCAATTTGAGGTTGCTGCTCTGATTTCTTCTTTGAAAGTCTAACTCTGGATGCTGCACACTCTGGTTTTTATGCCATTATTTCTGTAAGTAATTGTGACATATTCTCATTTAGATCTGTTTCTCCAATTTGGTAGAGTTACTCTCTAATCGCATTTTCTCTATTGATAAATGACTTTAACTTCTCTGCAATTCTCTGAGCAGCATGCATATCAGCAGGTAATTTCTCCTAGCTAGTGTTCAATATGTGGATTCCATGAGCTTTTTTCCCCAACATCCACACTCTAGTCCATTTATTAAAAATATCTGGGCTACCCAGATTTTCTGATGCAATGGTAGGACTTGTTTGAGTATGGTTAATGAATTTTCAACACTGTCTTTGTTGCATTAGAAACATCCATAATGGATCAATTATAATTTATAATTTGGATTTGCATTTCTAAAATAAGACAAGAAATTAGCCACCTGTGAACAGACCTGTGGATTGTTAATCTTTTTAACAATTTTCCAATCCATAAATAATCCAAAAACATTCTATTTAGCAAATGACTTTTTCATGTTTTCACATAATTTTTATGTTAACAACTCTCTTCTACTCATCTATCATAGTTTTCAGTTTTCACTGTTCATTAAAATAAAAGATCCAAATAACATGTGTACAGTTGTCATGGCAGGCAGGGTATATGATGTCCTCAATGATCCCAAACTTCTAATATGCACATTGTTGTGTAATTCCTTCCGCTTGAGTGTGGGCTGCCTAGTGACTTGCTTCTAATCAATATAACATGGCAAAGGAGACAGGATGTCACTTTCATGATGAATTTGCATACAATTGTAACTTCTCTTTTGCTATCAGACTCTTCTGCCTTCTTGGTTCACATGCTTTGATGAAACAAATTGCCATCAATAAACTAAAGGTGATCTCCAACCAAGAACTAACTAGGAAGTGAAGTTCTCATTTCAACAATTCTCAGGAAAACAAATTCCTTCCAAAACCCCAAAACCACAGGAGTCTATGAGTACATCCTTCCCCAGTTGAGACTTTACAAGAAATGGCTAACAGTTTTGATTGTAGTCTCACGAGAGCCACTGAAAGAAGCCTAGGCTAAGCTATGCCCAGACCTCTGACTCACTGAAGCTATAAAATAACAAATGTGTGTTAAGTCATTAGGTTTATAGTGATCTGTTATACACCAACAAAACTCTAATATACTTGCCACAAACAAGTTTGAGAGAAAGCAAAACTAAGGATAAGTTTGACTAATAATGGCAAAGTAATCAAATACATTAAAAGATAATCCAATATTGTGGCATTTTCAGGGTCTTCAGTCAGTATTTTTCTTTTTAACAGAAAGAATGAATAACATTGGATTTTGGTAAGTCAGTGAAGTAGAAAGTTTTAAACACTCTTACAAATTGGAGAAGGAAATGGCAACCCATGACTGGAAAATTTCATGGACAGAGGACCCTGGTGGGCGAAGGTTAGCACTGGAATTGTTTATTATACTACAAACTTTCTCTAAGTCTCAGAATGATAATTCTAAAATACCTGTATCTATTGTCTTTCCTCTTATGCAACTTAAATGCAAGTTTCCAAAGAACAAGGAAATTTATGAACACTGACTCTGTCATGTTGAATTCAGTTTTTCTGTGTCATTAGTTAGTCATCTGATTATACAATGTATTACATATAATACATACATAAATTAAGTACCTGTTTATCTATTCTATATACCCAGGGATTGAACGTGAGTCTCTTCCATCTCCTGAATGGGCAGGTGGGTTCTTTATCACTAGCACCATCTGGGAAGTCCATTCACTGCATTGCTACCAGAAAACAGTGGATTGGATTATACCAAATTAGAGTTTAAGTTTCAGATGTTTGTCTTATCCATTAATTCTATGATATAACTGAAATTATACTTGGGGAGAATGTAGAGGTACCTCAAAAACAGCAGACCTCTTTCACAGGAGTTGATCAGGGTGAGCTGCCAAAAAGATAATTAGAGGTATGAGGTGAGGTGAAGTAACTCAGTCGTGCCCGACTCTTTGCGACCCCGTGGACTGTAGCCTACCAGGCTCCGCCATCCTTGGATTCTCCAGGCAAGAATACTGGAGTGGGTTGCCATTTCCTTCTCCAGGGCATCTTCCCAACCCAGGGATCGAACCCAGGTCTCCCGCATTGGAGGCAGACATTTTAACCTCTGAGCCACCAGGGAAGCCCAATTAGAGGTATAGCTATTTTAATGCTTATTTCATGTCAATGAGAATATGTAGGAACTACTTTTTGTCTTTATCACAACCATTTAGTACTATTTTTTTCTAGGAAGAGACATAAAGCAGAGAGCTAGGCAACTCCGACGCTGGTGCAACCCAGATGGCATCCTCAGTCCCCACTTTCACATTTCCAGCTCTGAATCAAACATGAAGTGAAAATCTCAGACAAGTGGAACAGGGTGTTAATTCCTGGCTCAGAAGACTTTTCTAGCATTTCCTTCACATTACACTTATCTCAGCATCTTGCCAACCTAAAGGTAAATAATGCTCACTGACTGTGATAGAACTTCTGACCCCTCTCTTTAGGATTGCCTACCAATAACTATTTGTAAGTCCTTGGGGTATACGTCACATGTGCTCATGCACACAGTCATCTCTATCTTATGATCCCAACATTTTCCTATTTAATCTATATTTTCTGCCAAAGGTTCAAATCCTTCCAGGTTTGACTTAGAGGCAGCAGTTGCTCTCTAAGGCTGCCAACTATCTTTCGCTGATGAAAATCTGCTTTACCGAAAAGCTTAGAGTTGTATGCGGTTATGGAAAGTGTAATAGAAGGGTTAGCTGCTGCAACTGCTGCTGCTGCTAGTACTATTCATAGTGTCTGACTATCTTGGTTCAACATTATGCTTAGTCAATTAATACTTGTTCTGTTTTTTAACAGTGACCCCAGATGGGGGAAATAACTTTCAAGTTTTCACCACCGCCAACAGGCTTCACTCTTAAGTAAGAGTTATAAAGCAGTATTAACTTTTCATTCCTCTCTTCCAGCAAGTATAAGCTCCCTTCATATGTTTACTGCACATTCTCCTGAGAATTCAGAGATGGGAGGGAGTCCAAGAGGGAGGAGAGATACATATGTATATGGATTGGCTTGCCAAGTGGCACTAGTGGTAAAGAACCCACTGGCCGAGGCAGGAGACACATGAGATATGGGTTCGATCCGAGGTCAGGAGGATCACCGGGAGAAGGGCATGACAACCTACTCCAATATTCTTGCCTGGAGAATCCCATGGACAGAGGAGCCTGGAGGGCTACAGTCCATAGGGTCACAAAGAGTCAGATCGGAAACGAAGCAACTTAGCACACACACACACACGGCTGATTCACTTCCTTATACAGTAGAAACTAACACAACGTAAAACAACTATACCTCAATTAAAAATAAAAACCAGTTATCTGAATGATACACATTGTGCAATACATTTCAGCATCGCTCTCCTCTAATTCTGAAGGATACTGCTCACATCAAAACTGGGGCTTCATGACTACTCCCCAAGAATGCAGTCTTTGAAAGATCTTTAGGTTGTACTGAAATAACTCCTCAGTGAGCCCCACTCACCAGTGCTATAGACATCATTAGAAATGCCTAAATTCCAGAGATATGTTTACAAAAATTAAGATTCAAATTAGCACTCTATAACATAAGAAAGTCAGGTTGAGTCTTTTTCAATTAATACTGGAATTGATGCATCACCAGTTCTTGAACCCACGCTTTCATCCACCCACATGTATGGCCCTCTGTGGGGAAAGCATTAGCCACTATGGTAGATCAACCTCACACTTACCACTCCACAACACGGTCATAGTTTCCAACACTCTCTCTGGAATACACATTTGTCCAGAAAGTAATTACAGTGCATTGCCCACTTTTTGATTTAGAGCCAGGTGAAATAACAGGTTATATCTATAAGCTGCTTGAAAAAGAAATCTGTACCAGACAAAGGTAAATGTCCAACTCCTAACTATAAAAGTGATGATTTCATTTATCCTGCAAATAAAATTTCGCTATTGGACTATGGTATGTATTTCAGATCATTTCACTTGCACAATCAGCATTTAACAATCTGTAATGAGCTTGTCATTTTGTAACTTGAAGCCTGATCATAAACTGTGCAAAAAAACCTCAAGGTTATGCAGTCGATTATTTGGATGGGAAACGAGTATCATTCTTCCCTTGATTAGAGACTAAGAGGAATCTTAGGAAAGTGGGGCATCTGTTTTCCTGCCCAGAGATAGGTCTATATGTGAATGTACTGCCCCGATTCTGAGGATGACACTGCTGACCCGTGAGTGAGTCATTGCAGTATTTTTCCATCAGCAGTGAGGAATTTTCCCTATTTTACCTCTTTTTACCAGACATTGATTTACTGGATGAGATCAAAGGGCTGTAAATGGTTAGGTCCATAGCTTCTGGTTAACATGGACACAGTTCTGTGCCCGTTGCCAGAACTGCATTGCAAAATGGATCAGATGATCTTAAGCAACATCACGCAGGGACCCACAGTGATAAAGTAAACCTCCAGAATGTCTGAGCGCTCAGACTGTGGTGCCAACAGAGGCACTGGAGGCAAGGAAAACAAGCTTATACCGAGAACACATGTCAGCTACAGAAAGACAAACACCTCCTTCCTCTGAGGTAGAAGCGATGTGAAGAAAGCCACTTGTCCCAGTAGGGCTGGCTGTTCTCAGTGGCTCAGTACAAATCTCTGCTGCTGACAGGTCAGTGTTCAGCTAAAACAGGAGCTGTAATAGGGATGAACCTGTAACAGGAAACTCGGACTCTAGGCTTAAAAGCAAAGTCTCCATTCTGCAGCCAAAATCACTCCTGTGATACAGTCACAGGTGTACTTATGAACAGAGGCTGGACAAATCATCACACCCAGAGGTACATTTAGCTCCCCGCTGTATTGAATGATATACCATTGGCACTGCTGTGGACACAAAAGTCTGCAAGCTACGAGCCACTCCCATATGCCTACCTTTCCACAGAACTCTTCATCTCAACTATCTCAATCTTTTTCCGCACAGGCTCCTAACTAAGTAGCCAGGCTGTTATCACAGCCAACTACAGCCACATGTATTTTTACCTCAGATCATTCTTTCTGCATGCCAAGTAAAAGACCAAGCATACTGCTTAAGGATATTCCCAATGGAAAGATTTCCCTGCAACACTGCTCTTAAGGCCACATCTGCTATAATGTAGCTGCTGTCCATTTTTGGCTCAGGCCAACTTGTCAAGCTAACCCATCCACATACCAAGCCCAGATATTTTCCATGTCTATCCTCTGGTCATAAAAACCCATCACAAGGTGTGAACATGAGCAGAATATTGGTCCCCCGAAAAATTCATCATTGCACCCGGGCCTGAAATCTTAACATGGTATGTCTCACTCTCTGGAGCACATGTGTTTTAACACAAAATCCAGAGCACATTCCAGCTCCTGCTCCCCTAATATTCTTAGTATGTTGTTATTAATTTACAGTGAATGAACATAATGCTTTGTGGAATGTTTAAATTAGGGCTGTTCGGTGGAAATATAAACATATAAATAAAGTTTTTCACCAACCACATTTTAAAAAGAAAAAGTTAAATCCATTTTACTTACATGTATGTTAGTCAACCAATATCCCAAACTGTTTTTGAAAATGTAATTACTATAAGAATATTACTTAGATATCTCAAATCCTTCTTTGGTACTAAGACTTTACTATTTTACTCAAATAGCACATTGTGATTTGCCTTCTCCACATTTCAAGAGCTCAGTAGCTACACGTGAACCTCCACTTTTGACCAAGGTGGGATAACAAGGACCAGAATTACCCACCCGCCAAGCAAAACACTAGACAAAATATGTGAAATAATACTTTTCTAGACATTTGTCTTAGGGAACAAAGGACAGGAATACCTTGGAGATGGGAAATGAGTGAATTAGCCCTATGACTGCCCCAACTTACTGTCCTGAGAGTTTCTAAGACCTTGTCCAAGAAGATAGAACCCGAGAGGAGTTCAGCAGACTCCCTAATTGAGGAGGGAGCTCGGAGCCCGAGGAGACCAAGTCAGCTACAGGCCTCAAGAAAGAGAACCAGAGAGGAGAATGCTGCATAGAGAGAGAACCACGGGATCTTTGGCAGAACAGCACATGTGTGTAAGTAAACTAGGTAAGTCAGACAAATAATCACATGAAAGGATTAGCAGAAACACACACTCACACAAACTGAGGAAGAGTGTGCATTCCCACCAGCCATGTTGGAAAATGTCAAGATTTAATGGGCGTCAGGAAGAATACACAGAGGTGTCTTGCTTCAGTTGGGGTGATAATTAGGTCTGCAGTAGGGGATCAAACCATCTCCAAGTAACAGGTGCATCCCAGAACAAAAGACAGGATTATTTATAAGACTGAAAATATGCAGCAAACAAATTGGTAAAATTAACATCTCACTTCCAATCAAAAATGACGAGGTTTGCAAATAAGCAAGAAAAAATGCTCCATCATGAGAAGAAAAATTAATCAACTGCCACCAACCCAGAATAGACCCAGATATAAAAACTAGCTGATGAAAACATGAAAGTAGTTATAATTATACTGTAAATTAAAAAAATACAAGTTGAGAGGCACTTCCAGTTTCAGATTCAACAAACTTGGAAACTGTCACTCCTGTCTACAAAACAAGGAAAATTGATTGCTGATAGAAAATCAATCACTTGTCCTGCACATTAAGGAATGGAGGTCACAGAACAATCCTGAAATCTGGAGAGACAGCTACATGAGGAAATACCACATCTGAAATCTACCTCTACTTACCTGGAGAAAAAGCTGCTAGAGACAAAAGCTTGCAGAAACTGTTCAATGGTAAGTTTGATGACATGCCGGAAGCTGAATGAGGACTTTTAAGAGACCCAGAAATTTCCTGAGAGATTATCCTATACTTTTTTAGGGGCTTTCTCTCCAGGGACCTGACTGAGTCTCAGTCTCTACTCCTCTACTGAGGAGTAGAAAAAATCTCCTTGTGGCCTTGGGAGGGACTGAGGAAGAATAACCACTGGGAAATACATGTAGGTCCACTTTCATATCAGAGGCTTCTCTCCAAGACTAAGAATTTGGCCAGAACAAAATTTTAAAATCTTAAGCTAGGTGGGGGAGGGTAAGAGAATTTTCCCCATGCCAGCCTTCTATACTCTCTTTATTTCATCTAAGGGTGTTGGTAAGAAATAAAATTAAGACAGATCAGAACACTGCAGCCAAGGCAAGGAGTAGATGGTAGTGGGGAGAGAGGAGGAAGGTAAGCCATACCTGAAGAAAACAATTGTGAAGATCACAGTCCTGAGACAGAAGTCTATCAAAAGACTGAGACTTAGTTGGAATATTATACATTGCTCCCATTTACATACATCTTACCACCACACCAACAGGCTCCAGTATAATAACAATAAGTGATAGCTGAACAACCTGAGGATCCAGACCTTGTCTGATTAAGAGCACGAGAAGCCTGAGGACAAAAGGGGAGGAAGTCAAGACATTAAGGAAGTGAAGTCTCTGTCACCTACAGCTACAAGTTATTAACCACAGTGCTGCTCTACTCCCAGCCAGATTAACAGCAATCATTAAAGCCCTATTTATTCAGTTCTTATTACCCAGAATACCATGTCTGGCTTTCAACAGAAATTATAGAGCATGTCAAAAGCAAGGGGAAAAATACTCTCAAGAGACAAAGCAATCAGCAGAACCAGACTCAGAAGTGACACGGATATTGCACACTACATGACTCCAATTGTAAGATATTTTGGAAAAGGTTTAGCTATAGAAACAGCGAAAAGCTATCAGTGATTGCAGGTACTCAGGCAGATGGAGGAAAGGATGAAAGAGGGAAGCACAGGAGCATTTGAGCATGGTGAAACTATTTTGCCTAGTACTAAACCTGGATACCTGGATACCTCATTTGTCCAAAGCCATAAAATTTTACAGCAAAAGAACTTTAAAGTATGAAAATTTTTAAATATTCTCAGGATGTTAAGGGGTCCCTAAATATGATACAGGCAGTAACAAAACAATCTAATGCTATTACAGTGGTATGAAATAATGTAACTGAAAGGGCAGAGGAAAAAGATTTTGTTGGAAGTAACTCTGAAAATGAGTTAGGACTGCAAGAATAAAGATGACAGAACAACATAAGCACTCTACTTTGACTCATAAAACTGTTTATGTTGGGAGTACAGGTTGACAAGTCTTAAATTATCATACATGGATTCTGAGCTATACAGTGAGATACACAAAGAAAGGATGAAGGGAGAGAGATCCTTCACTGCTGGGCTGTGAATTTACAGATCTGCCAAGGGAGGAGGCTAGAATGATCCGTGTGGTAGATGACTAGCATTAGACAACTCAATATTAATTCAGGATCAGCGTAATACAGCTACAGAAGAATACATAGAGAAACACAGATAGATGTACAGACACACGAGTTGGTAAACACAGAAATATTCTTGCCCTGTCAGCTTAGAGGGTCCTGCAAGCTTCATCACTCTATAGCAACAAACACATCTAATGTCTAGATCTTGGTATCTAATAATACTCTCCTTTAAGAGGAACCAGGGCTCCCTGGATAAATGCATGACTCCGGAGCTCAGGGAAGGAACACACAAGATGATCCCTGAGGTCTGGAGCAGTGTAGAGTGCCAGAAGGTAAGAAAACGATGAATGGAAAGCCCACAAAGGTGGGGATGTGTCAAAGAGATACAGGAGCTAACAAAGAATTCTCAACAAAGCTAAAACAACTTGAACAATGAAATAAAATAATACTGGCTTATAAGCCAAAGTCCAAAATAAACCAGAGCTCACAATAGTATAAATAAATGATTCAATAAATAAAAAGGAGAAAGAAGACAAGTCTCCAAGGGAGAATTCTAAATAACTGATGTAGACATCCCACCTTCAAAGGGAAGAAACATAATTCCCTTCTTTTTAAGTGTGGGCTGCATACAGTGACTTCTTTACAAAGAGTACAGTGTACAAATGAGGAAAATAGAGGAACTTTGCTGGGGAGAAATTTGATCAATGTGACCTGAGCTGGGTGATTGAGATGAACACCATCAGCAATAGGACGGGTGAGCTCTAGGTCCTCTTGATATGACGGGCAATTTCCTGTGTATTCTGCCTTCCAAAAACCCCAGTCTAACTATGAGAAAAAAGTCAGACAAACACCAATTGAAGGACAGTCTATACATATCTGACCAATATTTGCAAGAAAATGTCAAAAGTCACCTAAGATAAAGAGTGTCTGAGAAACTGTTACAGTCAAGAGGACCCTAAGGAGACAAGGCCAGATGGGATCCTGCAACAGAGAAAAGACACTAGGTAAAGAGCAAGGACATCTTAATAAGTTATGGACACTTTTAATAATAATGTGGTTTATTAGTTACAATAAACATATTATAACCACTGAGCAATGTTAATAATAGGGAAACTGGGAGCGGAATATTGGGAACTCTCTGTACCATCTTCACAAGTTTTTTAGAACTCTAGAACTATTTTAAAATAAGTTTATTTAAAACGTGTTAGTGACACGAAAGATA
The DNA here is from genome assembly GCA_006408695.1 of Aepyceros melampus. Taxonomy (NCBI): domain Eukaryota; kingdom Metazoa; phylum Chordata; class Mammalia; order Artiodactyla; family Bovidae; genus Aepyceros; species Aepyceros melampus. Next base: position 166,419 of record SJXQ01012643.1, read on the forward strand.
TTTTTAAAAGGACTCAAATTAAACTTCTAGGGATGAAAACTACAGTGTTAAATTAAGGCCCAGATAGACTTTGCCTCAGATGCAAAATTTAAGGGGGTGGCGGGGGCGGGGGGGGTTGCCAAAAAACTCTATATTAAGATAAACAATATTTTAAAGCAATATTCTAAAAGTCATAATTAATGCAAAAATATCATGAACATAATACATAAATTTAAAATAAAGGATTCAAAAAATGCTGTGCCAAGCCATATTGGAGCCTGAGATAAAAAGGAAAATTATGAGCCCATATACATGTTTTATGTATTTTCTTACTAGTTTTTTCCAGAACATGAGAGTAATTGAAAAAATAAAAAGTATGTATAATAACACTCACAACATTAAAGCTTATTCAGGAAATATATCTCTTGATAAAGTTTATACATATTAAACAAGTTACATTCACTCATTTTAACTAAAACTCAAAATTGATAGATAAACCAAAAAACAAGTCCTTAAAAATATTATTGATGAGTTTCATTTTTATTAAATCTAGAAAAATAAAATTATAATATTGTTTGGGGTATAAACAAAATGCTCTAAGTTCAACTAGCCTTGTGCATTTGAAATAACTACTTTTCATTCATTCAGTGTTTCCCAGGAATGGGGTGGAATAGAAAGTTCAGCAAAAGATTCATATGCACAGCCCTTGAGTTACAGAAAGTAATGAACTAGTATAATTCACCAGAGAAAGGTTGGTACTTTCAATCAATAATATTGGAAAAATGGCTATATCAGAGAAAAATAAACATTGACTCTTTTCTCATTTCATGCATAAAAATTAGTTCACAATTTACCACAGATCTAAACGTGAAAGGCAAAATAATATTTTTATATCTTTAGTCAATAAAAATATTTCATTAACAGGATACAAAAAGTCACTAACAACAAAGAAAAAAGTAATGAATTGGACCTTATTATTTTGTTTTATTAAAAGACTCCACTAAAAGAGTGAAAAAATTAATTACAGCTGAAAGAAAATATTCACTACATATATTGATCAAGGACTCATACCCAGAATATTTAAAGTTATTTCTACAAATCAATAAGGGGGAAAAAAAAAAAGACCTCAATTGAAAAATGGGAAAAACCTAAATGGATACTTCTTGAAAGAGGAAATTCAAATAGCAAAAAAAAAAAAAAACAGAAAAGGGGGCTAAAAAGTGTGTTATCATGAAAATGCAAGTTAATACCATAATGAAATGTCACTGCATGTGTGTACAGAACTCTTTGGTGATTACTTAAATAAGATCCAAAAATAAAAATAAAAAATAATTTCATTCTTTTTTTTTTATATATGGAGAACAAATACTGCTTTTTTATTTAATGAAGAAAAAGGCAAATGTAGCTAAAAATTAAGTAATCTGAAAGGTACCTTAAATGTTAGGTTTGCTTCATGGGAATTAGAAAAATGTTAAATATTTTATATGGTAACTTAAAGTGAGGCTTGACTAAATCAGTATTAACATTTTCTCACATGATTAATAAAATATTTCTAGCCAAGTTAGAGCTTACATATGTGAGTTTTGAAAGAAACTGCACAAAACTTTGTCTGTGTCTTATCCAAAATGCTGTAAAAAATATTTGGTATTTCCAAAAGCATTCAACTCATATTGGAAAAAGCAACATCTCACCAATTCATTAAATTTTTAGGAATTAATATTGAGAACTGACAACTATCAATTATATTTAAACAGTATTTTTAGAATTTACCATTTTTTATCACTGTTTTTGCTTTGCTCCAAAGCTAGGCATTTTTGACATTTCCATCAAGGGATGGAAGAGGTATAGTTACTAACTGGAATTTTTCATGTCTTCTATCACACCACATATTTCTACCACATATGTAAATTCAGACATATCCTACATGTCTCAATATCCTGTTTTTAAAGCCAAGCTTCACACTTAGCAGAGATATATATGACAGGGAAAGAAAGGTTTAAATAGCATTTTCTTAGCTGTTCTTTAGATTTTAAAACCCTGGGCAACATCCCTTAGCAGGATTGGGGTATTTGAGGAATATGCTTATTTTCCATAAAATGGAAGAAAAATTATTTTGCAGACATTTGCTTTTCAGATAATTTTAAGATCAATTTTAGGAACAAATACATATGGAAGTTCAAGATCTGGAAGATGAAAAATCTGTGCATATAATCAACCAAAACATATTGAGAGATACAGAATTTTGTAAGAGTTATCTTAGAAATTCTGTAAAGTTAAGATGAAATGAGGGAATATTTCACCTGCAAGTTATCCAGGTGAAATTTTAGGCAAGCAATCTTAGGCTTTGGAAACACAGAGGTTAACATAATGGAAAAAATTTCTACTTGTAAGTTCAAAAATTGATTCTTACTAATATATGCAAATTCAGGTATAAAATGTTAGAGTAATAAGTATATCCAACTGTTGATGATACATACAGTAAATGAGACCAGTGTTTTCTCAGTTTTGTAAATGACATAATAAATGGAACTGATATGCAATTTGAATAATACTGTACTAGACTTTTCAGAGTATTTTAACTATAAAAAGTAGCTTTCTCATTAAGATGGGTTTAGCAACACCTCTGAGATGGGTTTTAAAACGGGTTAAAAATGATATTTCTAATTAGACTGAGGTCTATGTTTTAATGGCCATTTTTGAGTCAATTCAATATATTTTCACTAGCATTTCCTTTTGAAAAAGGGCATATGTTGTATTAGAAAATAAAACACACTTGATTTTTCTTCCTCTGGTTGAGTCTCTAAATGATAGGCTTCTAGTTGAATAGCTATGGCCCAGGAACATACACTAATCTCCATCTGCCTCCAAGAACACTTTCTTGACCTCTTGGCTCCAGAGGAATCTCAAAACCTCCATCTTTTGATCTGTTTTATGAGAATGAGGAATAAATTGTTTTTGTCTCTATGGGTTTTACCCTCATAAAATTTATTGGGTTGTCAAAGGAATGCCTATGTTCCCACAAGCTGATCACCCAAAAGTACTAAAATAACAAAATATTTCTTGATGCCATAAAGAAATCTCTCCTCCCACTCCTATTTTTAACAAAAGTATCTAGGAAATAAGATGCTGTGTCAACAATAATCTCCGCTAAACAAAGCAGATTTTTCAGTATTTCACTCTGTTTAGAATTGAGTTAGCCAAAAAGTTCATTTGGGTTTTTTTGCAACAGCTTACAGAAAAACCCAAATGAACTTTTTGGCCATTCAATACTGCTTTAAGTACTAATACTTAACTGACCATCTGAAAAAGAGAACTCTCTCTAAATCACTGCTATTTCATAGCCCTTTGAAGGTCTATGCATTTTAGCAGTCATAGTCACATTCCTTTCTATCAAAATTACACAGACATATTATGGAAAACTATGTTACTTGTTTTAGTATTTAAACCTAGATATTCCCACTACCAGTGCCCCCCTGCTCCAGCTCTTAACTCTAACAACTCCCTCTACTACAGCATGTATTTATTCATCTGTTACTTGAGCATATACCCTGCCCCACGCCTTTCCTGGTTAGTGGAAAGAGCAATAACTGAAATAACAATATACAAGAAGGTGTAGATGATTCTTGTGCTGATGTGCTAAGTCACCTCAGTCTTGTCTGACTCTTTGTGACCCTATGGACTATAGTCCAGGAGGCTCCCCTGCCCAAGGGATTCTCCAGGCAGTTATACTGGAGTGGATTCCCATCTCCTCCTCCAGGGGATCTTCCCAATCCAGGGATCAAACCCATGTCTCTTAGGTCTCTTGCATTGGCAGGTTGGGTTCTTCAAGAAAAAGAATGAAAAATAAAATATATATAGTATATTTAAAAGTAACATGTACTATGGAAATAAAGGATAGGGGACAATGCAAATATGGATTGCAATTTTAAATACAGTGGTCAGGTTAAGCTTGGTTGAAAAAAAGACATTTAAAGAAATCTTAAATAGGGTGATCGAATATCCCTACAAACATCTAGGGGTGTAACTTACTAAGCAGAGGTAAGTAAATGTACTTATCAATAGAAAATCCTCTATTTACTGCCAATTGAAAATCCTCAGGCAAGAATGAAGTAAAGATTCTCTAGGGACATAAAGTTCTGAAGCCTGGAGAGAGTAAACAAGATCAACAGGAAGAACAGTACATTAAGGCAGAAAGATGAGGCAGATCATTCAGCCTCTTAGAGACCAATGCAAAGAATGTGGCTTTCATTCTGAAACAATGGAAACCAATAATATTGACACAATCCATCTTCCATAGCTGAACTATTTAATACTATCCTGCAGGTAGGATAAAGAAACAGAGACTACTAACAAGGAGCTATTGCAGTAATCCAGGGAAAAACTAACAGTGGCTCATATTGAGAAGTATACTATTTTAGCAGTGAAGTGTGTGAAAGTGTTATTTGCTGTCATGTCCTACTCTTTGTGATCCCATGGACTATAGCCCACCAGGCTCCCCATGTCCATGGGATTCTCCAGGCAAGAATACTGGCCTGTGTTGTCAATTCCTTCTCCAGGGGATTTTTCTGAGCCCAGGGATAGAACCCATGTCTCCTGCATTGCAGGCAGATTCCTTACCATCTGAGCCACCAAAGAAACTCTGAGCTGATTAAAAAAAAAATGGTCATAAGATGAAGATAAACTGAGGTAAAAACCAAAATTATTTCCTAACCAAATGGCTGCATGGTGAGTAAGCCGAAGTCAAGGAAAGGAAGATTCCAAAGTTTTAGATGTTAACTAAGTGATTCTACTCAGTTCAGTTGCTCAGCCATGTCTGACTCTTTGTGACCCCATAGATAAAGCATGCCAGGCTTCCCTGTCCATCAAAACTCCCAAAGCTTGCTCAAACTCATATCCATTGAGTTTGTGATGCCATTCAGCCATCTCATCCTCTGCCATCCCCTTCTCCTCCTGCCATCAACCTTTCCAGCATCGAGGTCTTTTCCAATGAATTAGTTTTTCACATGAGGTGGCCAAAGTACAGACATTGCAGTTTAAGCATCAGTCCTTCCATGACTTTCAAGACTGATTTCTTTTAGGATTGATTGGTTTAATCTTCTTGCAGTCCAAGGGACTCTCAAGAGTCTTCTCCAACAACACAGTTCAAAAGCGTCAATTCTTCAGTGCTCAGCTTTCTTTGTGGTCCAGCTCTCACATCCATACATGACTACTGGAAAAACCATAGCTTTGAACAGACAGATCTTTGTTGGCAAAGCAACGTCTCTGTTTTTTAATATGCTTTCCAGGTTGGTCATAGCTTTTCTTCAAAAGAGTAAGCGTCTTTTAATTTCATGGCTGCAGTCACCATCTGCAGTGATTTTGGAGCCCTAAAATATAAAGTCTCTCATTGTTTCCACTGTTTCCCCATGTATATGCCATGCAGTGATGGGACAGGATGCCATGGTCATAGTTTTCTGAATATTGAATTTTAGGCCAACTTTTTCACTCTCCTTTCACTTTGTTTCTCTTTCACCTTTTTTCAAGAGGCTCTTTAGTTCTTCTTCTACCTTAAGAGTGGTGTCATCTACGTATCTGAGGTTATTGATATTTCTCCCAGAAATCTTGATTCTAGCTTGTGCTTCATCCAGCCCAGCACTTCGCATGATGTACTCTACATATAAGTTAAATAAGCAGGGTGACAATATACAGCCGTGACGTACTCCTTTTTTGATTTGGAACCAGTCTGCTGTTCCATGTCCAGTTCTAAATGTTG
>SJXQ01012643.1:172197-198764 GCA_006408695.1 Aepyceros melampus
TTTTTGCTGACTGTATAGAGCTTCTCCATATTGGCTGCAAAGAATATAATCAATCTGATTTTTGTATTGACCATCTGGTGATGTCCATGTGTAGAGTCTTCTCTTATGTTGTTGGAAGAGGGTGTTTGCTATGACCAGTGTGTCCTCTTGGCAAAACTCTATCAGCTTTTGCCCTGCTTCATTTTGTACTCCAAGGCCAAAAGTCTTGTTAACTCCAGATATCTCTTGACTTCCTACTTTTGCATTCCAGTCCCCTGTGATGAAAAGGACATCTTTTTGGGGTGTTAGTCCTATAAGGTGTTTTAGGTCTTCATAGAACCATTCAACTTCAGCTTCTTCAATATTATTGGTTGGGGCATAGACTTGAATTACTGTGATACTGAAAGGTTTGCCTTACAAATGAACAGAGATCATTCTGTCATTTTTGAGAGTGCACTCAAGTACTGCATTTCAGACTCTATGGCATTTTGGACTGATTCTACTCATCAGCCATTTTTATAAGTGCAAGGAAAGACAGAGAGACAACGAGAAAGGGGAAAAAAAGGAAAATTAGATGAAAAACTTATTTTTATTAGTGGGTTGTGAGTGCATAAGTGGAAAGGAAAGAGCTGAATATCTATACTAATTCTTCCATTTCTTAGGCAAAAGTTGAACTCCCCGATCTTCAGTTTCCATGTCTCTAAGAGTGCATATCATCTGTTTATTCAGATGCTGTGCAGAGTATTTACTAAGATAACATAAAATACCTAGCATAATTTTCTTCTATTTTCTTTACTGTTACTATTACTAAACAAATAAACTGAGATTGTTTACAGAACAACAAAAAAAAAAGTGTAACTAGATTCTCCGCATCAATAAACCAGCTCAGAAATTCTCAAACGTATTCTTTCAGCTGTCATTAAATCTCTATGTACTATATTAGGTTTACAGTCCTTATTTTTTCTTTTCCATGAAAATTTACCCCAAATTCATCTAAAATTGTTATTTTTCCTAAGAATAGTGCACTATGAAGCAATTTCACAACAATATGTTCCTATTGAGAACTAAGACTTTGCTATGATTTTTCCCAAGTGAAAACCAAAGGAAATGTACGTTAACAACTAGGAAAAGAAAAACTTAGTACTGAGGTTAGTTCATTAAACCTTACCAGATAAACTCAAACCTACATCCTAACAAATGACTGGAGCAATACTAGATGTCTAAATGGAAGAAACATCTCTTCTAGTATGTATTCCTGAGATTTGTTTTTAAAGCCTAGTCTTTAAATCTTTTCAACAAGCTTAAAATTCAACATAGGTTTGTTTTCCCCAGAAAGATCATTTCACATTTTAGACCATAAAGTAAATGTATAACCTAACTCACAACCACAGGAAAGCATAACTCATCTTTCAGTTTGTTCCCTAATTATAAATCTAAAATCATATATAAAAAGACTTGGCATTTGGAATCCTAGGTAGCTGCTATTAAATAATTCCAGGTACTTGTTGGTACATTTCATATAATCTCATCTACCAAAGAGCAAGTCAAATGTCTTCATACCCATTGAAAACTAGGGCAGGGGTAGAGAATGAAGAAGGAACCAGATATTAACGAATGATCTCCGTGAAGAGAAAACTTGATGCCATATTGGTATGGATACCTGGTTCTATACAAAGGAATGTATAGGAACACAATGATGAAAAAGTGTATGAAATATTTTTAAAATATTTTTTACATTTTAATTTGAAAAATTCTGTAGGAGATAATTCCTCATAGCCCACCCCCCCCTCCAAAAAAAAAAAAAAAACCTTATAATGTATTGTGAAGTTTATAGCTTTTCTTATGTGGAAACAAAACTATCTGAGCATAGGATCAAAGACAAGATGGAAAAAATAAGGGTATACTGTTTTAAGTTTCTTACATTATATGAAGTTGCATAATACTATTCAAAAATGAAGTGTGGCAAGTAAAAGATTCATACTGTATACCCTAATATATAATAACTTAAATATTTTTAAAGAGAGCTACATACAAATTATGCAGATAAAATGAAATACTAAAAAAGATCTAAAACAAATCAAGAAAAGAGAAAAAAGTAAAATGAAGAACAAGTAAGACAAATGAAAAACACCTGCAAGATTATAAACTTAAATATAACCATATCAATAATCATATTAAATTTAAGTGGGCCACAGTCCAATTACATTAAAAAAGTAGAAATTTCCAGATAAAAAGGCAGTGCCCTCTACATCTTATCTGTAAGAAATCCATTTTAAAAATAGAGACACAGATTAAAATTAAAGAATAGCAAGAGATATACCATGCAAACCCAAACATAAGAAAGTTGGAGTGACTGTTTTAACATCAGAAGTATGCTTCAAAACAAAAATATCACCAGTGATTAAAAAAGAGGTATTCTATACTTCTATCAATTCACCAAGAAGATATACCAATTACAAATTTATATGCCACTAATAAGGGCTTCCAAATATATGAAGCAATAACTGAAAAAAGTAAAAGAGAAGTAGACAAATCTAAAATTTTAATTTGGAGATGTCCATGTTCCACTCTCAATAATTGATAATACAAGTAGACATAACATCAGGAGTGATATACAAGACAAAACTGTCCATCGACTTGACCTAATTGACAGTGATAAAACTCCACAGAATACTCATTCTTTTCAAGTTTAAATGGAATAGGAATGAGACAGACCATTTGTTTGGCCTTCAAATGTGATAATAAATTTTTAATTAATTAAAAATCCTAAGTTGACTCATTAGAAAAGACCCTAATGCTGGGGGGGATTGGGGGCAGGAGGAGAAGGGGATGACCGAGGATGAGATGGCTGGATGGCATCACGGACTCAATGGACGTGAGTCTGAGTGAACTCCAGGAGTTGGTGATGTACAGAGAGGCCTGGCGTGCTGCGATTCATGGGGACGCAAAGAGTCGGACATGACTGAGCGAGTGAACTGAACTGAACAGCTCAATTAAAATAGAAATTACTAAAAAATATAGAAAGTCTGTGAAATCGCTCAGTTGTGTCCAACTCTTTGCGACCCCATGGACAGAGAAGCCCATGGGATTCTCCAGGCAAGAGTACTGGAGTGGATTGCCATTCCCTTCTCCAGGGGATCTTCCCTACCTGGGATCGAACCTGGGTCTCCCGCATTGTAGACAGACGCTTTACCGTCTGAGCCACCTGGGAAGTCCTCAAATATTTAGAAATTGAGCCTCACATCATTAAACAATGTCATTAAGTCCAAGAAGTCACAGAATAAAATAAGATGTATTGAAGGGAATGGTTATAAAAACACATCAAAAACATGCCAACATTTGCAGGCTACAATTAATAACAGTATCCACAGGCTTCCATGGTGAATCCTATCAAATGCCTGAGGGGGAAATAATATAGGTCTCAGAAGATATTAGAGTATTAAAAGAAAGCAAACCATAGACAAGTGCTTTTCTTGGAACAGATACTAGAATAGATGCAATCAACTCAATCAAAAACTGAGCAGAAGACCTAAATAGACATTTCTCTAAAGAAGACATACAGATGTCTGATAAACACATGAAAAGATGCTCAACATCGCTCATTATTAGAGAAATGCAAATCAAAACTACCATGAAATATCACCTCACACTGGTCAGACTGGCCATCAGCAAAAATCTACAAACAATAAATGCTAGAGAGAATGTGGAGAAAAGGGAATTCTCTTGCACTGTTGGTGGGAATGTAAATTGGTCCAACCACTATTGAGAACACTATGGAGATTACTTAAAACACTAGGAATAAAACTACCATATGACCCAACAATCCCACTACTGGGCATATACCCTGAGAAAACCATAATTGAAAGGACACATGTAGCCCAATGTTCACCGCAGCACTATTTACAATAGCTAAGATGTGGAAGCAACCTAGATGTCCACTGATATATGAATGGATAAAGGAGTTGTGGTACATATATATAAAGGAATATTAATATTACTCAGCCATAAAAAGGAACACATTGGAGTCAGTTCTAATGAGGCAGATGAACCTAGAGCCTATTATATAGAGTGAAGTAAATCATAAAGAGAAAAACAGATATCATATATTAATACAAATATATGGATCTAGAATGGAGAAGGCAATGGCACCCCACTCCAGTACTCTTGCCTGGAAATCCCATGGACAGAGAAGCCTGGGAGACTACAGTCCATGGAGTCGCAAAGAGTTGGACACGACTAAGCGACTTCACTTTTACTTTTCACTTTCACACACTGGAGAAGGAAATGGCAACCCACTCCAGTATTCTTGCCTGGAGAATCCCAGGGACAGTGGAGCCTGGTGGGCTGCCGTGTATGGGGTCGCACAGAGTCGGACATGACTGACACGACTTAGTAGCAGCAGCAGCAGCAGCATGGATCTAGAAAGATGAACCTATTTGCAGGGCTGCAATGGAGACTCAGATGTAGAGAACAGACTTGTGGACAGGAAGGTTGGGAGAGGGCAGGAAGAACTGAGAGAGTAGAATGGAAACACGTAGTGTCATATGTAAGCTAGATAGCCAATGGGAATTTGTTGTTGTGATGCAGGAAACTCAAATCTGATGCTCTGGGACAACCTAGAGAGGTGGGATTGGGTGGGAGATAGGAGGGACAAGATATATGTATACCTATGGCTGATTCATGTTGGCATATGAAAGAAACCAACACAATGTTATAAAGCAATTATTCCCCAATTAATAATAATTAAAAAAAAAAAAGAAAAAGAAAGCAAACCATAGATTGGAAAAGAAAGACAACTTTGTATTCCCCAGAAAAAAAATAAAAAATAGATACTAGAAATATAAAGAACTTCAACCTAATATGGGATATCTATGAAAAAAATGATCAGGAAAAAGTAAAGAATATTGATTTTTAGCACTTAGTATTACACATTGCAATGGAAGTCTAGGTAGTGTGCAAGGCAATAAGAAGGAGAAGACAGGAAGACTTAAAGAATGATGTAAAATCCCTTTACTCACAGTTCATACCATCATGCATTAGAAAGGCCTATAGAATTTTCTATAAATTCCTTTTGTAAAGTATTTTCAAAAAGCTACTACAATTAGTAAGTGATTTTTACAAGATTACAGGCTAGAAGAACAGCACCCAAAGATTAAGTATATGTCAATATACTAACAGTATATTGGAAAATTAATATAGTTGGAAAATAAAACTATAAGAAAGTATTATAAAAGTATCTAAAAACTTAAAATGTATTAGAAAATTTGATCATATTAAGATATCAATTCTCCCTTAATTGATACATGGATTCAATGCAATTTTAATCAAACTAGTTGTTTTAAAGATTTGGGAAGAATATTTTAATATTTATGGAAATATAGTATAAGATAACTATGAATGGAGTATAATGGAATATAAAGTAAAATGATAAACATTTACATAATAAATAACCACTGGAATTAACCCAGGCATGATAATCAAGAGAGCACATTATTGGAACAATGATAGTTAGGCAGGTAGAAAGTCAAAACACTGAATATATATAATAAATTGATTTCAACAAAAGTTCCAAATAAATCAATTGAGAATGGATACTCTTAACAGACTATACTAGAAAAATTAAATATCCACATGTAGAAAGGGGAACATTAAACCTACTGCACACTACATGCAAAAATTATTATGAAATGGATCACAGCCCCCTCAAAAAAGAAAAAAAAAAAAAAACAGAAAAAAGACGGGTTAGTCAGTAACTTCTTAGAAAGAAAAAATACAACCATTAAAATATTGAAAAATAATACTTCAAAATTTACAACTTTCAATCTTTGAAGGCCACCATTAAAATGAAAAACAAACATAAAACAATCAGTGTCTGAAGAATAATTCAGTATTCTCAGTACATATGTTCAACTTAGAACTAATACCCAGAATGTATTTAAAATTTTCCTACAACTCATTAATTAAAAAAAAACAGCACAAGGTAATCAATGGTAGCCTGGGTTTAGAAGGTACTTTTCTATGTATGGACATGAAAAAATTTTGAGGGGCTAATAAAAACCTTCAATATCTTGATTAGGGTGGGGGTTACAGGGATGTACACTTAAAACAGGTACTATAAAATAATAAAAATCAAAAACACCAATACAGTATACTTACACATATATATGGAATTTAGAATGATGGTAATGATAAACCTGTACGCAAGACAGCAAAAGAGACACAGATGTAGAGAACGGCCTTTTGGACTCTGTGGGAGAGGGAGAGGGTGGGATGAGCTGGCAGAGTGGCAGTGTAACATGTATGATATCATAAGTGAAACAAATCACCAGTCTAGGTTTGATACAGGATGCAGGATGCTTGGGACTGATGCACGGGGATAATCCAGAGAGAGGGTGTGGGGTGAGAGGGGGGAGGTGGGGGTCGGGATTGGGAGTTCATGTACACTCGTGGCTGATTCATGTCAATGTATAGCAAAACAAATACAGTATTGTAAAGCAAAACAAAATAAAAAATAGAAATTAATTAAAAAAAATAATAAAAATCAATACCTAATAATCAGGTCAAATTAACTTTTGTTCTATAAATTAATCAATTTAGCCCACTCTGATTTATTATGGTTAACAAAATAATATAGGTGCTGACACAGAGTGAATATTCAAATGATACCAGTTGCATTTTCAGTAATAGTAAAGTACACAGATTTATTTTATGCTTGGTATATACTCTGCTATTTTCAATCCATGTTTAGGAATTGTCTACCAGGCATCATGCAAAAGGAAGTTATAGTACCTTTAAGTTCTCTTTGAGCATATTGGACTTTCCTTAACTCTCAAAGTAAAGTAATTTTACTAAAGATTTAATTTTTCCAGTTTAATTAAAAAATTCAATGATGTGTATCACTGTATTACATCTTTCCACTGCCACTGCAGAAGAGAAAGCCAGTGATCCATTAGAGAAGGTTAGCAAAACTAGAAGACCACAATTTTTCATTTAAGATACAGATTTTATACATTCTAAGACATAGAAAAGAAAGCAGAGCTAAAAGTATCCTTTAAAGGTATTCTCAAGTAGACAAAAATAAATAACAAATACCTGAATCTATAATAGAAAAAATAATAGTCCCTCATTTCGGTTGTGGTGCGATTCTACTGGTACGCTCAAGGCTGGTTTTAGCAAATGCATGCACCTTTGTGTTGCAAAATTCATCACATCATTAAGACCACCTTATGTTACAGTGAATTTTCAATGCATTATTTTCTTAAACATCTTCATATAAGATATACCTATGTCGGACACGACTGAAGCGACTTAGCAGTAGCACCATACAATGTCGAAGTATCTAAATGATTAGTAAAACAATTTAAACTTCCCTATTAGGATGAAAATTTTAATCTTCAGTTTGTTCCACATAGCTCAAAGTAAATGGTCTCATGAAATACTATTTAAAGAAAAATTTAAAACAAGGAATAAAATGGGTAGAACAAAAACAACTTAACTAATTATTCCCTTTTTTCTCTATTTTTAACAGCTTTACTGAGATGTAATTTACATATAAAACATACACATGTTTAATGTATACAGTTTGTTGAGTTTAGACATATGCATACATCTGTAATACCATCTCCATAACCAAGGAATTCAGCAGATCCATCACCTCCGAAAGAGTCTTGTCTTCCTTTAGTAGAGTTTTTGGTTTTCCTTTCTTGTTTGTTTTTTGGATTAATGTTTTGTTTTTGTCATAAGAACACTTAACACGAGATCTACCCTCTCAACAAATGTCTAAGTGTATAGCCCTGTAATGTTAGCTAGAGGCACTGGGTTATACAGCAGATCTCTAGGTTTATTTACCTTGCATAACTGAAACTCTATATCCATTGCATAGTGACTTCCTACTTTCCCTCCCCCTAGGCTCTGGCAGCCACCATTCTATTCTGTTTCTGTGAGTTTGCCTGTTTTAAATATCTCATATAAATGGAATCATGTACTATTTGTTCTCTAGTGAATGCCTTATTTTCCTCACCTTAATGTCCTCCAGGTTCGTCCATACTGTTGCAAATGTTAAGATTTTCCTCTTTTAGAATACTGAATAATATACCATTGCATGTATATACCATATTTTCTTTATGCATTCATTTACTGATGGACATTTCTTTATTTGCTGATGTGGAAATAAATGTAAATAATGCAGAAATTAATATGGAAGTGTATCTTTTCAACATCCTCATTTATCTCTTTTGATGTTTAGCCAGAGGTAAGATTTCTGGATCATAATTTTATCTTCAATTTTTTGAGGAACTTCAATACTATGCTCTCCAGTGGTTATATCATTTTACCTCTCCATAAACAATGGAGAAGTGTTTGAATTTCTCCATATCCTCATCTTCACTCATCTCTTGACTTTTTGATGATAGCCATTGTAACAGTTGTGAATTTAAAACTCACTGTGGTTTTGATTTGCATTTCCACAGTGATTAGTGATGTTGAGCACCTTTTCATGTACCTAGTGCCTATTTGTATATCTTCTTTAGAGAAATGCCTTTTCAAGTCCTTTGCCCATTTTTAATTGGATTGTTTGGTTCTTTCCTATTGTGAAAGTCGGTCAGTCATGTCCAACTCTTTGCAAGCCAATCTCGGCACAACCCCAATTTTTATTAAATATATTATAGATTAATCCTTTACTATATAACTTATTGCAAATATTTTACCTACTTTATATGTTGCTTTTTTACTGTATTAATATTTCCTTTGCCATAGTGAAGATTTTTACTTTATTATTATTCCACTTGTCTATTTTTGCTTTCATTACCTGTGTCTTAGATATCATATCTATAAAGATCATTGCCAAGACCAAAGCCAAGAAGCTAATTCCCTTTGCTTTCCTTTAGTAGTTTTACAGTTTGGGGTCTTCATTTTGAGTTAATATTTATAATGATATGAGATAAAGGTGCAATTTTATTCTTCTCCATGTGGATATCTACTTTTTCCAACACCATTTACTGAAGAGACAATTCTGTCACCACTGTGTATTCATGGTACCTTGCTGAAGATCATAGAACACACACGCATGGATTTATTTCTGTTCTCAATTTTGTTCCGTTGGTGTATATGTCTGTCTGTCTGCCAATACTATACTAATTACTGTGGCCTTGTAATAATTTTGAAATAAAATCTGATGCCTCCAGGTTTGCTCTTTCTCAAGATCATGTTGACTATTCTAAGTCTTTTGTATTTCCATATGAATGTCAGGGCTTTTTTTTTTTTTCCATTTTGGCATAAAAGTGCCATTTGGGTTTTGATGAGGATAGCAATGTATCTGCAGATCATTTTGGGTAGTATAGACATTTTAACAATTATTAAGTCTTCCAATTCATAAATATGGGCTGTCTTGCCACTGCTTTAATTTTAATCAATATTTTGTACTTTTCAGTGTATAGGTCTTTTAGCTTCTTCAGTAACTTTATTCCCTAGTATTTTATTCTTTAGTGCTATTCTAAATGAGATTTTCTAAACTTCCTTTTCATTTCCTTAGTTCATTGTTTATGTATAGTAATACCACTGATTTTGTGTGTATTAATTCTCATATTCTGTAACTTGACCAAGTTCGTTGAATCTGTTCACTAGCTCAACAGTTTCTTGGTAGTGTTTGGAGTCTTCCATATATGTAAGATCAAGTGTCCTAGTGAAAGTCGCTCAGTCATGTCCAACTCTTTGCAATCCCATGGACCATACAGTCCCTGGAATTCTCCAAGCCAGAATATTGGAGTGGGTAACTGTTACCTTCTCCAGGGGATCTTCTAAACCCAGGGATCTAACCCAGGTCTCCTGCATTGCAGGCAGATTCTGTACCAGCTGAGCTGCCAGGGAAGCATATAAGATCATGTCATTTGCAAAAAGAGATTTTATTTCTTTCTGATGTAGATGCCTTTTACTTTGTTTTCTTGCCTAATTGCTGTGACTACAACTCCTAGTACTCTGTTGAACAGAAATGGTTAAGAATAGGTCTCTGTATCTTGTTCCTGATTTTAGAAGAAAAGCTTTCTGTTTTCTATCATTAACTTTGATGCCAGCTGCGTATCTTTTACCTTAGTTTATGGAAGTTCTACTGAAGCAACTTAGCAGCAGCAGCAGCATGGAAGTTCTACAGTTATGAAATTGTTTTTATATGCATGGTACTGTGTGCAGAGCAATCAAAGATTTTGAAACCATCTATAACAAGGTACTCACAGCTTGGTGGAGGATCAGCTGATGCAGGAGTTAAAGAGACATTATTAATTAAAATATTTTTTTCTCCTCTTCATTAAATGTTATAAACTAAGGAGTAACTTAGAAGAAACTGAATATATTCTGTATCTCATACTTAATTGTTCATTTAAGGAGGTCTTCTCTCTTCCATAGCCTTCCTTTCCATTTAGGCAAAGCAAAATCTTCTTAACTCTCTTATTATGATCCCCTCTTTCTCAGATTCTTTTGATGCATATCTTACAAACTATCAGTATAACATATTTTTTTCTGTAATATTAAGAGAGATACTTTTAAAAGAGAAAGTATCTCCTCTCATACTGTTATTGGGCAAGAACACATTTCTTGCATTAGCTTCATCAAACAATTGTGTCCTATATCATTATACATGATCATTTTAAAGCAAGTGCTGTCTTAGCTCACCAGTACATTGCAATCTTATACAAGAAATTACCTTCTCTTTATTTGCATCATGATGCCTAGTGAACATTAAGGACATTGTAGATGAACAATAAATACATCTTGGCTTAACTGTGGGTTTATATGTGTTATAGATTGAATGTTAGTGTTGCCACAAAATTCATTATATTAAATCCAATCTCCCATGTGATGGTATTCAAAGGTGGGGACTTTGGGAGGTAACCAGGTCTTGAGGATGGAGCCCTCATGAATGAAATTAGCATGCTTGTAAGAAGAGGCCACAGGGCTAGTCTGGTTTTTCTACCATGTGAGGATCCAATGAAGAGTCATCAGTCGGGAACCCAGAAACAGCCCTCACTAGAACCTGCCCATGCTCGCGTCCTGATCACAGACTTCTAGCCGCTATAACTGCGAGAAATAAATTTGTCTTAGTCTGTGCTGCCCAATCTATGGTACTTTGTTACAACAGCCCAAACCATGACAACATACTTGGAATTATCCTCAGGAATAACAATCTTTCTCCCTTAGCTCATATTTTAAGCATTACCTTCTCAGCGACCTGACTTTAATCTCCAGCTCTTTCACAGGAAATATTATGCCTTTGCGGTAAATAGATTGATTTCAAAGCAAAATTTCAACTTGCCACTTTTTATCCTAAAAATAGCATTTCTGGCATCCAGCTTCCATCATGTGATCATCCAGCTTTGGCTTGGTCTATATCATGTAGGGCAGGGACAAGAGATACAATCTGAGCATGAAAATCAATAAATCCAGATTGTAGCTCTAGTTCCTTGCATATCACTTTCCTGTTACTTAGGTCATTGTCCTGAGCAATCAACAGGACAAAGTAGAAATTAACAATAACATTTTCTTATGGCTTAGGCTTACCAGGATTTGTGCCATATAAATAGAACTTAGTATGCATTACTGTTATCTCTGATTTTCACACATTATAATGAGTTATCAGTCATGTCTAATCCTAAAGTATATGACAGACAAGATAGCACAGGTGTTTTGACAGTTTAGGAAAAAAAATTACTTGATTTTCAGAATGCTTCTAAAAATTCTATTAGGCATTCCAGTGCCTGATTTGGACAATAGTATTCATGAGAACATTTTTTAAAACATCCTCTTCCTATTTATTTTTTGACGATAAAGTTTTCCTATACAAAATGAAACTAAGGAAATAAAATGAATTAAATGTCGGTATCAGCCACTGGTGCCCAAGTGTTGCTGCACATAGTAATGACCTGAGGATCTTTAAAATTACTAAAGCTTGGCTAGCACCCCATATATTCTAATTTAATTTATATGGCTGTAATTTGGACATTTCAATTTTTAAAAAGCTCCTCAGGTGATCCCAATGTTCGAACCACTATCCTAAGCAAATGCCTAGTCTTATTTCAGTTTTATTTCTCAATTGCACCATAGCTGCTGAAGTTCAATGAAGTTCAAGTTTGCTCTTCTGAATAATTTCCTAACCATGTAACTGCCTATTTTATTTAGAAATACCAAGTCATTTTTATGCATTACTTTTCTTACTGTGATATATTAATGTCTTAGTATTTGGCTTTCAAAGTCCTTACTGTGTCCACTAATTTTGAGTGAACCTTATTTTCCTTGATCAAACTAAAACATTCAGGCTTTTGTAAAACTAGAGAAGATCTACCCACCAATTTGCATCTCTATCACAAACTATCCTGTTCAGTGAAAGTTTCCTGGTGTATGTACAATGTACAATGCAACACCGCACTGCACCCATCACCTAGTTCTGTTTTCAACAAGCTGTGCTCTACAAGGCATCAAAAGCAAGTTTGAGTATCCAGTTCCCTTAGGGCACAAAGGCTATTCTAATGAATTAATCTTGCTTAGATAGTTGTTGGGAAAAAAAATCTCATCTCTGTGCTTTTGTTCATGTTGCACAATTTCCTTGGAATAACCTTTCCCATCCTTGTCATCTGGTTTTTGGACTACTGAACATAGATTCGCGTTCCAGGGCTCAGCCTGGACATCACATTGACCATTCAATCTGTTCCGAGCAATCTTTTCCCGGGGAGAACTGTTCACGTCATCCTTTGTGTACTCACTAGGGAGGTGAGGTTTCTATTATAGAACTTTAAACTTTCTTACACTATCAGTGTCACTGATGGTTCTCTTTAAGTGACTATAAATCACTCAAAGTTAGGGAATATGCCTTATCTTTTTGTCCCAAGTCCCCATAACTGTATTTTCCAATGTAGGTAAAAAATGGATAAACATTTATCCAGTGAATTAAATTGACTGACTGGTGATAGGAGTATGGGGTTTGGGGTCAAATATGAGTGCAAATTCCAATTCTGCTTCTATTAGCATGTTTTTGAACAAATGACATAGATTTCCTAAGCTTAAATTGTCCCCAAGTATAAAATGTGACTCATAACAGCTGTCCTTTTAGGATGCTATGAGATGTTATATAAGAAGCTTTATGTGTGTCAAGTACCTCTTACAACACATTCTCCTCCAAGCCTCATCTCTGGTAAACTCTAGTATTTACCAACACCATCTCTCCATACTTCAACCAAACTTTTTCCCAAATATTTTAAGCAACAATTTGACTATCTATCCTCTTCACTATTCCATGATGTTATTAAAGGGTGTTAAGCTCCAATTTCTAAATATTGGGAGCTAGTGTTTAATCAGGTAGACATAATGCAAAAAAATGCAAGCATGCCAGTAAACTATGCCACTGGATCATGAAGTCGATCCAGTATCTGACAATTGTCAAGGAAATGTTGCTCAGGGGCAGAGTAGTGAAATGGAACTACATGGCACCTGGGTGTTTTCATGTTCTATTACTACTTGCTGTCACTATAAATTAGAACTTAAAAAATCTAGTACCTTGGGGTGAGAAGACACTGAGTACCCCCTCTCCTTTTGCCTCCATTTCTGCCTGCCACACCCCTGAATAAAAACAGTCATTGCTGCTAGTTCAAACCTCAAATGAATTTATGGCACTGTTTATCAATTGTTTGTTAAATAAAAACTCATTCAGTTTAGTTCAGTCGCTCAGTCATGTCTTACTCTTTGTCACCCCATGAACCGCAGCATGCCAGGTCTCCTTGTCTCCCGGAGTTCTCCTCTCCAACTCCCAGAGTTCACCCAAACTCAAGTGCATCGAGTCAGTGATGCCATCCAGCCATCTCATCCTCAGTCGTCCCCTTCTCCTCCTGCCCCCAATCCCTCCCAGCATCAGAGTCTTTTCCAATGAGTCAACTCTTCACATGAGGTGGAAGTATTGGAGTTTCAGCCTCAGCATCAGTCCTTCTAATGAACACCAAGGACTGGTCTCCTTTAGGATGGACTGGTTGGATCTCCTTGCAGTCCAAGGGACTCACAAGAGTCTTCTCCAGCACCTTGGAGTACAGAATGAAGCAGGGCAAAGGCTAATAGAGTTTTGCCAAGAGAACACACTGGTCATAGCAAACACCCTCTTCTAACAACACAAGAGAAGACTCTACACATGGACATCACCAGATGGTCAACACCAAAATCAGATTGATTATATTCTTTGCAGCCAGAGATGGAGAAGCTCTATAAAACATGTCAGCAAAAACAAGATCAGGAGCTGACTGTGGCTCAGATTATGAACTCCTTATTGCCAAATTCAGACTTAAATTGAAGAAAGTAGGGAAAACCACTAGACCATTCAGGCATGACCTAATCAAATCTCTTATGATTATACAGTAGAAGTGAGAAATAGATTTAAGGGACTAGATCTGATAGAGTGCCTAATGTACTATGGATGGAGGTTCATGACACTGTACAGGAGACAGAGATCAAGACCATCCCCATGAAAAAGAAATGGAAAAAAGTAAAATGGGTGTCTGAGGAAGGCTTACAAATAGCTATGAAAAGAAGGGAAGCTAAAAGCAAAGAAGAAAAGGAAAGATATACCCATTTGAAAAACTCATTATGATCTGACAAATGTCAATCTTAGAGATGACAGTTAGGGAGAAGAGAAGAGAATACAACTTTAGCTTTTTTACTGAAGAGGAATAAGCAAGCAATGTTTCATTGTCCTATATTTGTTTTAAGAAATATTTTAAAATACCACATCACAAAGGTAAGACATATGATCTTGATGACTTCACAGAAATTCTATGGTTGACAATAAACTATTTTAAGTCCTAATCCATTTAAAAACTAAGTACTCTTTTTGGAAAGCAAATACTTGGTTTCCTTAAAGTGAAATCCATCAGTATACACTATTATTCTACCATAATATCTAATACAATGGCCAAATAACTAGTCAGTCAAAAAACTTTGGTTTTCATTAAGAAATTCTAACCTTGATCCCCTGGAAAACAGCATATGGTAACTTTCTTTCTATCTTTACTAATTATATAAAACCATTAGTACCTTTCACTTTTATGTGACTCTGTTAAGTGTACTTATGATTTAGCCTCTATGTCTCAACTCATAAGCTACTTTTAAAGGAAAAAAAGTTTTTCTTCCACATCCAAAATGTGTTGTGTATTTCCTTTGTATTTGAGTAATACTGAGTATTATCCTTATTATAGAACTTTTCACATGTCATTGCAATAGCTTCTCTGCTTACATGTATCACTGACTAATTCTCAAGCTCTCTTTGTCTTATTTATCAGTGTGTATATTACATATATACATTATTTTTTAATATTTTATCTGTATATATATATATACATATAAGCATAGGGCCCAGTGGCAGTGAATGCTCAATTATCATTTCTCAATAAGTATTATAAAAATTTAAATGGATTTACTGGTGAAAAGATTAAAAATGACAGTGAAATGGATATTTTTGATAAATAAAAGAAATAATTCACTGCCTATAAACATATACTATGGGAACTGTTTAAAATATGGAAATTTATAGCTACACAAAGTAGAGCTTGGAAAGGATAAAAAATAAGTGTAAAACACATTTTTCTTATTTCAATTCCTTTAAAAGATTACTGTCTAAAGCCAAAACTTAAAACAATATATTATGAGTTATGTAAAATATGTATAATGTGTGACAGCAATAGCACAAGTACTAAAATGGAAAAATGGGAATATATTGTTATCATGTTCCTACACTCCATGTGACTGTGTATTTTTGTATATGGGATAATTAAATACATATATTGTAAATGATTCCAAAAAATTTTAAGGTATAAGCAGCACATAAATTATTCTCAACAGCAGAAATTATTCTGTAAATTATTCTCATACTGAAAGGGAAGTCACTCAGTCACATCCAACTCTGCAACCCCATGGACTGTAGCCTATCATCAGGCTCCTCCCTCCATGTGATTTTCCAGGCAAGAGTACTGGAGTGGACTGCCATTTCCTCCTCCAGGGGATCTTCCCCACCCAGGGATGGAACCCAGGTCTCCAGCAGTGTAGTCAGACGCTTTTACTGTCTGAGCCACCAGGGAAGTCCCAGAGAGAATACCTAATGCAAACAAGGAAGAAGATAATTATAAAAGGTACAGAAATGTAGAGAAAGCAACTAGCCAATTGGCTGATTTAAATGCAAATATATACAAAGGTCCAGAAATGCCAATTAAAATATATACTATGTGAGACGTAAAAAGTAGATCCAACTCTAAGCTTCCTACAAGAAACTTACATTAAATATCAAGAAAGTGATGGATTAAAAGTAAAAGAGGGAAAGGTACAGCATGTAAAGACAAAGAAAGTTAAGGGAAGTTGTCCAGTGGTCCAGTGGTTAGGAGTACACATCTGACTGCTGAGTCTCAAGTTCAGTCCCTGGTTGGGGAATTAAGATCCAACAAGCTATATGGCATGTCCCCCATAAAAAAAAGTTGAAATGCCTATACTGGTTCCACTCATAATCATCAAAAACTAGAAACAACCAACAACCTTAATGTTCATGAAACAGTGAATAGATAAACTGGTGCATCCACACTATGAAACAATGTTAAGAAAGGAACTTCTGATTTACACAATAACTTGGGTCAATCAGAGATGTACTACACAAAGTGAAAGGAGCTGGCTTCAAAACGCTACAAAGCTTAACATATGATTCATTTACATGACACTAGGGCAAACTATACTTGCTAGTTTCTCAGCCATATCCTACTCTTGGCCACTCCATGGATTATACAGTCTGTGAAGCTCCTCTGTCCATCGAATTCCCAAGGCAAGAATACTGGAGTGGGTTGCTATTCGCTTCTCCAGGGGATCTTGCTGACCCAGGGATCAAACCAGGGTTTCTGACATTGCAGGCAGATTCTTTACTATCTCAGCCACTGTGGATGATTCATTTACATGAAACTATGGCAAAACTATAGGCAAAATAATTCATATCAGTGGTTTCCAAGTAATAGTTGTAGGAGGAGGGGTTAATGATGAAGGGTCATGAATATTCAGGGTAATGAAATTGTCCTATATCCTGCTTATAATAGGGGGGACATGACTATGCACATTTATCAAGTTCAAACTTTACACTTAAAAAGGGTAAATTTTATACAAATTATACCTTAATAAATCTGACCTCAAAAAGTGCATTACACATTAAAGATGTGTTAATAGGCAGGTCAAATATCTTTCTTCTCCTTGTACATGTAAAAAGGAGGTAGAAATGTCCCTTTGGAAATATGTGTCAAGCAGCTCTGCATTTCAGAGCCAGCATCAAAGCTTGAGGGTTTAATGCTATTAATTTTCTCTGGTTCAGCTCTAGGCACCCTGAAGGGCACTAAATAAACAGCCACTCACTGAATGACTGTTCTTTACAGCTCCTCAGCACAAAGTTTAAAAATCATTGACTAGAGGATGGAAAAGAGAAGTTGCAAACTATAATTTTTGAGAGGGCAGATCCAAGCCCAAGTACTATGTTCCATGACTTAACCTTCATGTTTAAGTATTGTCAAAAGGAAATACAGCAGAAAGATCAAGGAGCCTTGGGTCCCAGGCTCTTTGGTCTTACTCTTCTTCACTGACTGCTCACCTCCTCTCTCCTCCCTTCTTCACTTCTCCCCTTTCTCTATCTCCCCCCAACTCTCCCAAACACAAGTAACGCACACACTGAAACTCTGAGTGTTATTTTCACAAAAATGCAAATATCTGAAAAAGATTTATTTGCATTTTGAAACTGATCAATAGATTCAGTTCAGTTCAGTCGCTCAGTTGTGTCTGACTCTTTGTGACCCCATGAATCACAGCATGCCAGGCCTCCCTGTCCATTACCAACTCCCAGAGTTCACTCACACTCACGTCCCTCGAGTCAGTGATGCCATCCAGCCATCTCATCCTTTGCCATCCCCTTCTCCTCCTGCCCCCAACCCCTCCCAGCATCAGGGTCTTTTCCAATGAGTCAACTCTTCACATGAAGTGGCCAAAGTATTAGAGTTTCAGCTTTAGCATCAGTTCTTCCAAAGAACACCCGGGACTGATTTCCTTTAGAATCTCCTTTAGAATGGTTGGGTCTCCTTGCAGTCCAAGGGACTCTCAAGAGTCTTCTCCAACACCGCAGTTCAAAAGCATTAATTCTTTGGCGCTCAGATTAGGCTTTAGCAAATAAATATCAGTCACATTTGAACTGGAAGGAAGTGCTTATCTACATTCCCTAAATCATACATCTATGACTGGCCACTACCCTCAACATGAAACAGACCACACCCTCTCATATTTAAATTATTACCAAATATACACTGAATTCTGGAAAGATGGAAAAACTTCTCTGAATTTTATTGCATTCACAGAGCTCTTTTTTTTGCTATAGATCTTATTCCAAAGGACTTTACCATGGCCAATTGGCTAATCCCCTCTGCCCTAAAAAGCATATTTAGAAACTATCAAGGATTTCAGTAGGCCAAAACTCATAAAGAGAAATCTGGGGACTCAAAATAATAATTCCAAAGATGACTTACTCATTTTGTGTTAATTATAAAATGAACTATCAGATCATAAGTAAAGGGTTAATTAGTTGTACAGTAAAAAACCTGCTAGATCATATGGAGGACAGAGGCACACAGTAATATCAGAACTGTGCTGCTCTAATGTATACTCCAAGGAGATACAACAACTGTAAATACATGTGCACCCAACACAGGAGCACCACGATATTCATACAAAGGAAAAATGCTAATAATCACAAAAAGAGAAACTGACAGTAACAAACTAACAGTGGGAGACTGTAACACCACAATTACACCAATGAACAGATCATCCAGACAGAAAATCGATAAGGAAACACAGGCCTTAAATAAAGCACTAACCCTAAGAGACTTAATTGGTATTTATAAAGCATTCTATTCTCCAGAATAGATATAGGCTGGGTCACACAGCAAGTGTCAGTACATTCAAGAATATGAAGATTATATCAAGCATCTTTTCCAATCACAATGCCATGAATTAGAAACTACACGAAAGGAAGTATAAAAACACAAATATGTGGAGGCTAAACAACCAATGAATCATTGAGGAAATCAAAAGTCACCTATAGACAAAAGAAAATGAAAACACAACCAACCAAAACCTATGGGACACAGCAGAAGCAGTTCTAAGATGGAAATTTACAGCAATAAAAGATACCTCAGGAAGCAAAAAAAAAAAAAAAAAACTCAAATAAACAACCTAACATTACAACTAAACCAACCAGAGAAAGAAGAACAAATAAAACCCAAAATTAGTAGAAGGAAATAAATCAGAGGTCAGAGTAGAACTAAATGAAATAGAGTGAAAGAAAGCAATAGAACACATCAATGAAAAGAAAAGCTGGTTCTTTGAAAAGATTAACAAAATTGATAAATCTTTAGAGATCATCAACAAAAAAGGGAGCAAGCCAAAACAATGAAATTAGAAATGAAAAAGAAGTTACAACTGACACCACAGAAATACAAAGAATCATAAAGACTACTATAACCAACTATATACCCAAAAAATGGACAACCGTAAGGAATAGAGTTTTGCCAAGAAAATGCAAAGACTAATAGAGTTTTGCCAAGAAAATGCACTGGTCATAGCAAACACCCTCTTCCAACAACACAAGAGAAGACTCTACACATGGACATCACCAGATGGTCAACACCGAAATCAGATTGATTATATTCTTTGCAGCCAAAGATGGAGAAGCTCTATACAGTCAACAAAGACAAGACCGGGAGCTGACTGTGGCTCAGATCATGAACTCCTGATTGCCAAATTCAGACTTAAATTGAAGAAAGTGGGCAACACCACTAGACCATTCAGGTATGACCTAAATCAAATCCCTTATGATTATACAGTGGAAGTGAGNGAAAGGCAGAGGATGAGATGGTTGGATGGCATCCTCAACTCAATGGACGTGAGTCTGAGAAAACTCCAGGAGATGGTGAAGGACAGGCAGGCCTGGCGTTCTGTCATCCATCGGGTCGCAGAGTCAGACACGACTGAGCAATTGAACAACAATTGTAAACAGGGAACCAGCGAGTTTCCACCCATGAACTGGAGGTTCCAGCAGCTCTTGAAGGATTTCCTCCAGATGGCACTCCCTATCCTCCAGCAGCTCAGGCCTCTCCTTCCTGATGGGCTCAGAGCCCCTCTCCCTGTCCCTGTAGGAAGGGAGGCTGTGAGGCCTGGGGAAAGCAGGGAGTGGGGAGACAGAGGCCTGGAGGAGGCTTGCAGCCCTGCAGTCCCTGCCTCCATCCACACGCGGCCCGCCCCGGGGCCTCTGTCTTCACGCGCAGCCTTGCCTCCTCCCATGAGGACCCAGGCACTGGAGCAGAGCCCCCTTGATGACCCCGTCTTAACTGGTCGCCTCTGATTACGTGGCCACCCAAGGCCACAGTCACAGGCCCATGGATTAGAACTTCAGTGCATCTCGGCGTGGAACCCACCCCACTACAGACGCCCTTCCTGGGGCGCAGAGCAAGGCACCCAGGGCAGGCCATGTCCCACGTTCATGTTCCACATCCCACTTAGGAGTGACCCGCACAAGGTCCCCCGGCCCCAGGAAATGGACTGAGCCATGGGCAGGCTGCGGGAATCAGGGTCACGTGAACTCAGCAGGAGCCCCTGAACCGGANTAGTCTGCATTCCCACCAACAGTGTAAGAGGGTTCCATTTTCTCCACACCCAATCCAGCATTTATCGCTTGTAGACTTTTGGATAGCAGCCATTCTGACTGGCATGATATGGTACCTCATTGTGGTTTTGATTTGCATTTCTCTGATAATGAATGATGTTGAGCATCTTTTCATGTGTTTGTTAGCCATCTATATCTCCTCTTTCGAAAAATTTCTGTTTAGTTCTTTGGCCCATTTTTTGATTGGGTCATTTATTTTTCTGGAATTGAGCTACAGGAGTTGCTTGTATATTTTTGAGATTAATTCTTTGTGAGTTGCTTCATTTGCTATTAATTTTCCCATTCTGAAGGCTGTCTTTTCACCTTGCTTAGAGTTGCCTTTGTTGTGCAGAAGCTTTTAATTTTAATTAGGTCGCATTTGTTTATTTTTGCTTTTATTTCCAATATTCTGGGAGGTGGGTCATAGAAGATCCTGCTGTGATTTATGGCGGAGAGGCTTTTGCCTATGTTCTGCTCTACGAGTTTTATAGTTTCTGGTCTTACGTTTAGATCTTTAATCCATTTTGAGTTTATTTTTTGTATGGTGTTAGAAAGTGTTCTAGTGTCTTTCTTTTACAAGTGGTTGACCCGTTTTCCCAGCACCACTTGTTAAAGAGATTGTCTTTTCTATATTGTATATACTTGCCTCTTTTGTCAAAGATCAGGCGTCCATAGGTGCTTGGATTTATCTCTGGGCTTTCTATTTGTTCCAATTTTCTATATTTCTGTCTTTGTGCCAGTACCATACTGTCTTGATGACTGTGGTTTTGTAGTAAAGCCTGACGTCAGGCAGGTTGATTACTCCAGTCCCATTCTTCTTTCTCAAGATTGCTTTGGCTATTCAAGGTTTTTTATATTTCCATACAAATTGTGAAATTATTTGTTCTAGCTCTGTGAAAAATACCATTGTTAATTTTATAAGGATTGCATTGAATCTATATATTGCTTTTGGTAGTATACTCATTTTCACTATATTGATTCTTCTGATCTATGAGCAGGGTATATTTCTCCATCTATTAGTGTCCTCTTTGAGTTCTTTCACCAGTGTTTTATAGTTTTCTATATATAGGTCTTTTGTTTCTTTAGGTAGATATATTCCTAAGTGTTTTATTCTTTTTGCTGCAATAGTGAATGAAATTGTTTCCTTAATTTCTCTTTCTATTTTCTCATTATTAGTGTATAGGAATGCAAGGGATTTCTGTGTGTTGATTTTATATCCTGCAACTTTAGTATATTCATTAATTAGCTCTAGTAATTTTCTACTGGAGTCTTTATGGTTTTCTATGTAGAGGATCATGTCATCTGCAAACAGTGAGAGTTTACTTCTTTTACAATTTGGATTCCTTTTATTTCATTCTTTTTTTTTTTTTTTGCTCTGATTTCTGTGGCCAAAACTTTCAAACCTATGTTGAATAGTAGTGGTGAAAGTGGGCACCCTTGTCTTGTTCCTGACTTTAATGGAAATGCTTTCAATTTTTCACCATTGAGGAGAGAGAATGTTTGCTGTGGGTTTGTCATATATAGCTTTTATTATGTTGAGGTATGTTCCTTCTATTCCTGCTTTCTGGACAGTTTTTATCATAAATGGATATTGAATTTTGTCAAAGGCTTTATCTGCATCTATTGAGATAATCATATGGTGTTTATTTTTCAATTTGTTAATGTCATGTATTGCAATGATTGATTTGCAGTTATTGAAGAATCCTTGCATCCCTGGGATAAAGCCCACTTGGTCATGGTGTATGATCTTTTAATGTGTTGTTGGATTCTGATGGCTAGAATTTTGTTAAGGATTTTTGTATCTGTGTTCTTCAGTGATATTGGCCTGTAGTTTTCTTTTTTTGTGGCATCTTTGTCAGGTTTAGATAGTAGGGTTATGGGGGCCTCATAGAATGAGTTTGGAAGTTTACCTTCCTCTGCAATTTTCTGGAAAAGTTTGAGTAGAATAGGTGTTAGCTCTTCTCGAAATATTTGGTAGAATTCAGCTGTGAAGCTGTCTGGACCTGGGCTTTTGTTTGCTGGAAGATTTCTGATTACTGTTTTGATTTCAGTGCTTGTGATGGGTCAGTTAAGATTTTTCATTTCTTCCTGGTTCAGTTTAGGAAAGTTGTACTTTTCTAAGAATTTGTCCGTTTCTTCCAAGTTGTCCATTTTATTGATATATAACTGCTGATAGTAGTCTCTCATGATCCTTTATATTTATGTGTTGTCTGTTGTAATCTCTCCATTTTCATTTCTAATTTTATTGATTTGATTTTTCTCTGTTTCTTGATGAGTCTGGCTAATGGTTTGTCAATTTTATTTATCCTTTCAAAAAGGCAGCTTTTGGCTTTGTTGATTTTGCTATGGTCTCTCTTTTTTTTTTCTTTTGCATTTATTTCTGCCCTAATTTTTAAGATTTCTTTCCTTCTACTAACCCTGGGGATATTCATTTCTTCCTTTTCTAGTTGCTTTAGGTGTAGAGTTAGGTTATTTATTTGACTTTTTTCTTGTTTCTTGAGTTATTCCTGTATTGCTATGAACTTTCCCCTTAGCACTGCTTTTACAGTGTCCCACAGACTTGGGGTTGTTGTGTTTTAATTTTCATTCGATTCTATGTATATTTTTATTTCTCTTTTGATTTCTTCTGTGTTTTGTTGGTTATTCAGCAGCATGTTGTGCAGCCTCCATAGGTTGGAGTTTTTAAAAGTTTTTCTCCTGTAAATGAGATCTAATCTTACTGCATTGTTGTAAGAAAATATGCTTGGAATGATTTCAATTTTTTTGAATTTACCAAGGCTAGATTTATGGCCCAGGATGTGATTTATCCTGAAGAGGGTTCCGTGTGCACTTGAGAAAAAGGTGAAATTCATTGTTTTGGGGTAAAATGTCCTATAGATATCAATTAGGTCTAACTGGTCTACTGTGTCATTTTAAGTTTGTGTTTCCTTGTTAATTTTCTGTTTAGTTGATCTATCCCTAGGTGTCAGTGAGGTATTGAAGTCTCCCACTATTATTGTGTTATTGCTAATTTCCCCTTTCAGACTTGTTAGTATTTGTCTTATATATGGTGGTGCTCATATGTTTGGTGCATGTATATTTATAGTTGTTATATCTTCTTCTTGGATTGATCCTTTGATCATTATGTAGTGTCCTTCTTTGTCTCTTTTCACAGCCTTTGTTTTAAAGTCTATTTTATCTGATATGAGTATTGCTACTCCTGCTTTCTTTTGGTCTCTATTTGCGTGGAATATCTTTTTCCAGCCCTTCACTTTCTGTCTGTTTGTGTCCCTTGTTTTGAGGTGGGTCTCTTGTGCACAACATATATAGGAGTCTTGTTTTGATCCATTCAGCCAGTCTTTGTCTTCTGGTTGGGTCATTCAACCATTTATGTTTAAGGTAATCATTGATCAGTATGATCCCATTGCATTTACTTTGTTTCTTTGGGTTTGAGTTTATACACCCTTTTTGTGTTTCCTGTCTATAGAGAAGATCCTTTAACATTTGTTGAAGAGCTGGTTTGGTGGTGCTGAATTCTCTCAGCTTTTGCTTGTCTGTAAAGCTTTTGATTTCTCCTTCATATTTGAATGAGATGCTTGCTGTGTACAATAATCTGGGCTGTAGGTTATTTTCTTTCATCACTTTAAGTATGTCCTGCCATTCCCTTCTGGCCTGAAGAGTTTCTATTGAAAGATCAGCTGTTATCCTTATGGGAATCCCCTTGTGTGTTATTTGTTGTTTTTACCTTGTTGCTTTTAATATTTGTTCTTTGTGTTTGATCTTTGTTAATTTGATTAATATGTGTCTTGGAGTGTTTTGCCTTGGGTTTATTCTATTTGGGACTCTCTGGGTTTCTTGCACTTGGGTGATTATTTCCTTCTCCATTTTAGGGAAGGTTTCACCTAATATCTCCTCAAGCATTTTCTCATGGTCTTTCTTTTTGTCTTCTTCTTCTGAGACTCCTATGATTTGATAGTTGGAGTGTTTAACATTGTCCGAGAGGTCTGTGAGATTGTGCTTATTTCTTTTAATTCATTTTTCTTTTCTCCTCTCTGATTCATTTATTTCTGCCATTCTATCTTCTACTTCATTAATCCTATCTTCTGCCTCCCTTATTCTACTATTTGTTCCCTCCAGAGTGTTTTTTATCTCATTTATTACATTATTCATTATATATTGACTCTTTTTATTTCTTCTAGGTCCTTGTTAAACCTTTCTTGTATCTTCTCAGTCCTTGTCTCCAGGCTATTTATCTGTGATTCCATTTTGTTTTCAAGATTTTGGATTATTTTCACTATCATTCAGAAATCTTTATCAGGTAGATTCCCTATCTCTTCCTCTTTTGTTTGGTTTGGTGGGCATTTATCCTGTTCCTTTACCTGCTGGGTAGCCCTCTGTCTCTTCATCTGTTTATATTGCTGTGTTTGGGGTGGCCTTCCTGTATTCTGGCAGTTTGTGGAGTTCTCTTTATTGTGGAGTTTCCTTGCTGTGGGTTGGGTTGTACAGGTGGCTTGTCAAGGTTTCCTGGTTAGGGAAGCTTGTGTTGGTGTTCTGGTGGGTGGAGCTGGATTTCTTCTCTCTGGAGTGCAATGAAGTGTCCAGTAATGAGTTATGAGATGTCAGTGGGTTTGGAGTTACTTTGGGCAGCCTGTATATTGAAGCTCAGGACTATGTTCCTGTTTTGCTGGAGAATTTGCATGGTATGTCTTGCTCTGGAACTTGTTAGCCCTTGGGTGGTGCTTGGTTTCATTGTAGGTTGGAGGCGTTTGATGAGCTCCTGTTGATTAATGCTTCCTGGAGTCAGGAATTCTCTGGTGTTTTCAGGATTTGGACTTAAGCCTCTTGCTTCTTGTTTTCAGTCTTGTTTTTACAGTAGCCTCAAGACTTCCCCATCTATACAGCACCATTGATAAAACATCTAGGTTAAAGATGGAAAGTTTCTCCACAGTGAGGGATACCCAGAGAGGTTCAAAGAGTTACATGGAGAAGAGAAGAGGGAGGAGGGAGATAGAGGTGACCCGAATGAGATGAGGTAGCATCAAAAGAGGAGAGAGCAAGCTAGCCAGTAATCACCTCCTTATGTGCGCTCCACTGTCGACCACTCAGAGATGTTCAGAGTTATACAGAGAAGAGAAAAGGGAGGAAAGAGACTGGGGTGGCCAGGAGGATAAAGGGGGAAATCAAAAGGAGAGAGACAGATCCAGCCAGTAATCAGTTCCCTAAGTGCTCTCCACCATCTGGAACACATAAAGAGATTCACAGAATTGAGTAGAGAAGGGATTGGGGGGAGGAGATAGAGGC
The DNA here is from genome assembly GCA_006408695.1 of Aepyceros melampus. Classification (NCBI taxonomy): domain Eukaryota; kingdom Metazoa; phylum Chordata; class Mammalia; order Artiodactyla; family Bovidae; genus Aepyceros; species Aepyceros melampus. The sequence continues at coordinate 198,185 of SJXQ01012643.1, forward strand.
CACCTGGCAGAGGAAAAGAAGAGTCCAAAGGGGGAGAAAGCAGTCAAGACAGTAATCTCTCTCCCAAGTAAAAATGGGTACTGAAGATTGGGTTCTTAAAGGTACAAAATTGATAACAAATACCAAAAAAGAAAAGATTAAAAATCCAGAGTAGAGGTTCAATTTTCAAAAATACAGTATTAAAGAAAAGAAAAAAAAAGTCACAAAAATTATAAAATATATAAATATGAAGTGTTTTTTTTTAGTTTTCTGAATGTTGAAGGGTTTCTCTCTCTCTTTTTTTTGCAATGTAATAGATTATAAAAATGAAAATTAAAGGAGTAATAGAGGACTTAAAATTTAAAAAAAATTAAGAATGATAGTAAAATTATACATAGAACTTTCTCTGGTGTTGTTGTGGGCAATGAGGGATCAGTTCATTTTCAGATAGTTTCTTGGTTCAGTTTATATTTCTCAAGATCTATAGGCCCCTTCCTATGCAGTCGGTACTAACGACAGGGTTTTAATCTATCGCACCTGTCATTTCCAAGGCGGTTCCCTCTGTTTTAGCTTCTTCTGTTTGCTGGTCTCTTCAGTGTCT
>SJXQ01012643.1:199526-266933 GCA_006408695.1 Aepyceros melampus
ACAGGGTTTTAAACTATTGCACCTGTCACTTCCAAGGCGGCTCCCTCTGTTTTATCTTCTTCTGTTTGCTGATCTCTTCAGTGTCAGATTTTCACCCTGACACAAGGGGGCGGTGGTGGACACTTTTTTAGGCTCACCTATTCAGTCACTCTGTGGGGAAGGAGGGATGCTGAAAACAAATAACTCTGGTATGTGCTTGCAGTGTCTCAGCCACACTGGGCCTGCCCCTGCTCACGGTGCGTGTGCCCTCACTGCCCACTCTGCTCAGGCTCTAAGTTGCTCTGCCAGGAACCGTCCTAGGCTGACCCTGGGCTGCATGCACCTCCCAGGTCTAAGCCACTCAGGTTCAGGCACTTGGGTAGTCCTCAGCAGTACAGACTCGGTTGGGCCTGTGTTTTGTGCCCTTCCCAGGTTGGGCTTCCCTGGTGGCTCAGAGGTTAAAGCATCTGCCTGCAATGTGGGAGACCTGGGTTCCGCCCCTGGGTCGGGAAGATCCCCTAGAGAAAAAAATGGCAACCAACTCCAGTATTCTTGCCTGGAGAACCCCATGGACAGAGGAGGCTGCTGGGCTACAGTCCATGGGGTTGCAAAGAGTCAGATAAGACTGAGCGACTTCACTTCTTCAGGTCTAAGCAGCTCAGGTGATGAGATGTTTGGCAAGCACAGTTGCTGTGATTTATCGCCTCCCCCATCCCTGCCACTGGGTTTTCTCAGTGTACAACCGGTGCACCTACTCAGGCAGATGTTGACCATCCAGAATCCAAAGAAGTCTTAGTTAGCAAATAAGCCTGCTTGCAGTTTGGTAGATAATGACTCTCTGAGGCTGCGATTGTCCCCTTCCAGCTCTGGCTGCCTATCACCAGAGGGAGATGGTCTGCATCTGGGTAGCTCTGTTCAGTCCTTTCTTCTGTGAGCAGGCCTGGCGGCGTCTTATGTTAGGGCTTTTCGCATGGTAGCTATCCCACAGTCTGGTTAGCTAGCCCCAGTTAGTTCCCTCAGATTGCCCTCAGGGCATTCAGGCCCGGTCCTTATTCTGAGCAATGCAGCCTGTGCCTCCCTGCCCAGCCCTCACTTGCTATTGGCGGATGCAAGCATCTGCACTGCTTCTCTGCTGGTGGAGTTACCGTTGGGCATGTAATCTGTGGGTTTTAATTATTTATTTATTTTTCCTCCCTGCATGTTGCCTTCTGTGGTTCCAAGGCTCGCCACAGACTCGGCAGTGAGAGTGTTTCCTGGTGTTTGGAAAATTCTCTCTCTCTCTCTCTCTTTTTTAACTTCTCTCTTTTTAAGACTCCCTTCCTGGGATGGAGCTCTGTCCCTACCTCTTTTGTCTCTTTTTTTGTCTTTTATGTTTTTTTCCTACCTCCTTTTGAAGACAGTGGGCTGCTTTACTGGGTGCCTGATGTCCTCAGACAGCATTCAGAAGTTGTTCTGTGGAATTTACTCAGCGTTTAAATGTTCTTTTGATGAATTTGTGGGGGAGAAAGTGGTCTCCGCGTCCTATTGCTCCGCCATCTTAGGACTGCCTCCTTCCATGTCTCTTTCAATTCTGGTTTCCTCAGTATGTATGCCCCACAGTGGGATTTCTGGGTCATATGGCAGTTCTATTTCCAGTTTTTTAAAGAATTCTCCATAGTGTCTGTACTAGTTTGCATTCCCACCAACAGTGTAAAAGGGTTCTTTTTTCTCCACACCCTCTCTAGCATTAATTGTTTGTAGACTTTTTGATGGCAGCCATTCTGACCGGTGTGAGATGATATCTCATTGTGGTTTTGATTTGCATTTCTCTAATAATGGGTGATGTTTAGCATCTTTTCACGTGTTTGTTAGCCATCTGTATGTCTTCTTTGGAGAAATGTCTGTTTAATTATTTTGCCCAGTTTTTGATTGGGTTTCTCTGGTATTGAGCTGCATGAGCTTCTTGTATATTTTGGAGATTGATTCTTTGTCAGTTGTTTTGTTTGCTATTATTTTCTCCCATTCTAAGGTCTGTCTTTTACCTTGGTTATATTTTCCTTTGTTGTGCAAAAGCTTTTAAGTTTAATTGGGTCGCATTTGTTTATTTTTGTTTTTACTTCCATTACTCTGGAAAGTGGGTCATAGAGGCTCTTGCTATGACTTATGTTGGAGAGTGTTCTGCCTATGTTTTCCTCTAAGAGTTTTGTAGTTTCTGGTCTTACATTTAGGTCTTTAATCCATTTGAGTTTATTTTTGTGTTTGGTGTGAGAAAGTGTTCTAGTTTCATTCTTTGACACATAGTTGACCAGTTTTCCCAGCACCACTTATTGAAGAGACTGTCTTTTCTATACTTTATATTTTTGCCTCCTTTGTAAAAGATAAGGCATTCATAGGTACATGCATTGATCCCTGGATTATCACTTCTTTTCCATTGATCTATATTTCTGTCTTTTTGCTGGTACCATACTGTCTTGATGACTGTAGCTTTGTAGTATAGTCTGAAGTCAGGTAGGTTGATTCCTCCAATTCCATTCTTCTTAAGATTGCTTTGGCTATTCAAGGTCTTTTGCATTTCCATACAAAATGTGAAATTACTTGTTCTGTGAAAAATACCTTTGGTAGTTTGATAGCGATTGTGTTAAATCTATAGATTGCTTTGGATAGTATACTCATTTTCACTATACTAATTCTTATGATCCAAGAAAATGGTATATTTCTCCATCTATTTTTGTCATCTTTGATTTCTTTCATTAGTGTTCTATAGTCTTCTGTATAAAGGTCTTTTTATTCAGTAAATTTATTCCTAAGTATTTTATTCTTTTTTTCTTTTTTTGCAGTGGTGAATGGGATTATTTACTTAGTTTCTTTCTGATTTTTTATAGTTAGTGTGTAGGAATGCAAGGGATTCCTTGTATTTTAAAAATGTATTTACTTTTTAATTCAAGGATAATTGCTTTACAGAATTTTGTTGTTTTCTGTCAAACAGCAACAAGAATTAGCCATAGGTATACATATGTCCCCTCCCTCTTAATTTTATATCCTGCAACTTTACTATGCAATGATTAGCTGTAGTAATAAACTTTGAATGTATGTTTTTCCATGGAAGACAGATGGCTAACAGGTACATGAAAAGATGCTCACCACATCTAATTACTAGAGAAATTCAAATCAAATATACAAAGAAATATCACTTCACATGCATCAGAGTGGCCATTATCAAAAAGTCTATAAATGACAAATGTTGGTGAGGAGGTAGAGAATAGGATCACTCATACACAGTTCAGTTCAGTTTCTCGGTTGTGTCCAACTCTTTGCAACCCCATAGAATACAGCATGCCAAGCCTCTCTGTCAATCACCAACTCCTGGAGTCTACCCAAACTCATGTCCATTGAGTCAGTGATGCCAACCAACCATCTCATCCTCTGTCATCCCCTTCTCCTCCTGCCTTCAATCTTTCCCAGCATCAGGCTCTTTTCAAATGAGTCAGTTCTTCATATCAGGTGGCCAAAATATTGTAGTTTCAGTGTCAGTACTTCCAATGAATATTCAGGACTGATTTCCTTTAGGATGTACTTGTTGGATCTCTTTGCAGTCCAAGTGATTCTCAAGAGTGTTGTCCAATACCACAGTTCATACAATGTTGATGGGAATGTAATTTGGTGCAGTCACTATGTAAAATAGTATGGAGATTTCTCACAAAATTAGAAATTGAACTACTGTATGATCCAACAGATCCTTGACAAAATGTGATCCACTGGAGAAGGGAATGGCTAACCACTTCAGTATTCTTGGCTAGAGAACCCCATGAACAGAATGAAAAAGCAAAAAGATAGGACACTGAAAGATGAACTCCCCAGGTCGGTAGGTACCCAATATGTAACTGGAGATCAGTAGAGAAATAACTCCAGAAGGAATGAAGAGACGGAGCCAAAGCAACACCACTACCCAGTTGTAGATGTGACTGGTGATGGAAGTAAAGCCCAATGCTGTAAAGAGCAATATAGGAACCTGGAACGTTAGGTCCATGAATCAAGGCAAAGTGGAAGTGGTCAAACAGGAGATGGCAAGAGTGAACATTGACATTTTAGAAATCAGTGAACTAAAATGGACTGGAATGGGTGAATTTAACTCAGATGACCATTATATCTACTACTGTGGGCAAGAATCCCTTAGAAGAAATGGAGTAGCATTATAGTCAAGAAAAGAGTCTGAAATGCAATAGTTGGATACAACCTCAAAATGGACAGAATGATCTCTGTTCATCTCCAAGGCAAACCATTCAATTCACGGTAATCCAAGCCTATGCCCTCACCAGGAATGCTAAAGAAGCTGAATTTGAACACTTCTCTGAAGACCTACAAGACCTTCTAGAACTAACACCCTTCAAAAAAAATGTCATTTTCTGCTGGGGGCCAGCATGAGGAGCTCCACCCATGGCAAAGTTCATGAGGAAGGAGGCTTTGGCATATGCAAAGGTGGGATCAAGCTTCAGGAAACCCCCTGTTCCTGAGCATCTACCCCCCCAAACCAGAGTCTGTTTTATGCTCTCACCTACACCTCTGACTTTACGAGGGGCTCTCCCCCATCACCATTTCTCTCGGAGAAGGAGTTAACTTGCAGCTCCAGTTAATAAAAATTCCTGGGTGTGACAAGAGTGTTTCAACTTACAAACTCCTTTGAAGGTCCTCTAGCCTGCCTGATCAGGTTCGTCCGGCCACATGTGATTGTTTACAGCCTCCCAACCATGAGAGGCATGAGATATTTTAAAACTTTCTAAATACAGACTCTTTTGAGAAGTTAGAAAATTATTAGTATAGTATAGTGGGTTGATTAGAAATTATACTGGTGAAGGGTTTTTTCATTTGTTGTGCCAATAATTGCTTCTAATTCCCTGCCCTGGGTGTGACAAGGGTGTCTCAGGTCAAACCTCTCTGCCGGCAGACTAGCTTCCTGCCACTACACACATGATTGTTTACTACCTCTCAACCATAAACAGCACAGAGAGTTTGGAGTATTTTGAAAGTCTTGATTAGCATAGGGCTTTTCTCAGTGTTGAGTCAATGATTGCCGCCAGGCCTCCATGTTCTTAGGCACCTGGGAATATATTAATCAATGTATTTGGAATATAGAAAAGGGAATATAGTAGTTTTTGATGTTAGCAATGCTAGACTTTTTGAGTTAATGAATTTTCTCCTTTGTTATAGATCACTGTACTTTGTTATAAATCACTGTGTTCTTGCTACGTAAAAATGTAACTTTATCACTATCTTAAGACTAAACAGATCTTAAGAGGAATATTGGTGAAGGTTTTCATTTGAGCCAATATTTGTTGCTAAATCTCCATATCCCCTGCCCTTATAATGAATATAACTAGCATATAGGAGAAATAAGTATTAACCTTTAAGATTAATCATGTTAAACCTTAGGTTAAATAAATTCCTTTCTTGATTGTAACTCTCTACACCTGCACCCTATAGGAATGCAACTTTATTTGGAGGGTGGCGCCTGGTTTAAGAAAAAATCACCCCTGGAAAAAAAAAAAGTTTTCTAGTTGACTGACCGTTATCAGAAAGGGCCATAAAATGTCAGCAGGCCTCATGGCCAGAAGATGAAGTAAAACCCATAATACCTTTGCATAATTTTATATGAAGCACCTGATTTTGACAAGGGTCAGGTCTGTTGACCCCCGCGTGACTCTGTATTCATCCCTATGTATAACAAAAAGTATATAAGCAAACCTGAAAAATAAAGAAATGGGATCAATTTCTGGAAAGACTGATTCCCCCGTGCTGTTTCTTTCTTGTTCCCCATTTTTCCGGCTGAATTCCCATCTGGGGCGTGGGTACTCACCAAGCCTACTAACTTTGCCTGGGCTTCTAAGATCAGACCGAGGAGGCCTCAGTATCTCCTCCCCTTTGGGAGAACGGAAAGACGCCTGTGGCCTACGTAGGTGGTGATTGGTATTCCACGTAAACCAAGTTATTCAGCCTCTTTTTCTCCACTAATATTTCCTACTACACTGTCCTTTTCTAATCTCTCTTTATATCTGTAATTAAATAAGTTTTTTCCTAGGGCACCGACTTCGTCCCCACCTTCAATTCACCCTGGATCCGCCAGGGCTGGACCCCAGCACTTTTCATTACAGGGGACTGGAATGCAAAAGTAGGAAGTCAAGAAACACCTGGAGTAAAAGTCAAATTTGGCCTTGGAGTACAGAATGAAGCAAGGCAAAGGCTAATAGAGTTTTGCCAAGAGAATGCACTGGTCATAGCAAACACCCTCTCTCAACAACACAAGAGAAAACTCTACACAGGGACATCACCAGATGTTAATGCTGAAATCAGATTGATTATATCATGTGCAGTGAAAGAGGGAGAAGCTCTATACAGTCAGCAAAAACAAGACTGGGAGCTGATGGTGGCTCATATAATGAACTGCCTATTTTCAAATTCAGATTTAAATTGAAAAAAGTATGAAAAACCACTAGACCATTCAGGTATAACCTAAATCAAATCCCTTACAATTATATAGTGGAAGTGAGAAATAGATTCAAGGGATTAGATCTGATAGACAGAGTGCCTGAAGAACTATGGATGGAGGTTCATGACATTGTACAGGAGACAGGGATCAAGAGCATCCTCAATAAAAAGAAATACTAAAAAGCAAAATGGTTGTCTGAGGAAGGCTTACAAATAGCTATGAAAAGAGAAGTGAAAAGCAGAGGAGAAAAGGAAATATATACCCATTTGAATGCAGCATTCCAAAGAATAGCAAGGAGAGATTAAAAAAAAAAAATCCTTCCTCAGGATCAGTACAAAGAAATAGAGGAAAACAATAGAATAGGGAAGACTAGAGATCTCTGCATGAAAATTAGAGATAGCAAGGGAACATTTCATGCAAAGATAGGCACAATAAAGGACAGAAATAGTATGGACCTAACAGAAGCAGACGATATTAAGAAGAGGTGGCAAAAACACATATAAGAACTGTTCAAAAAAGATCTTCATGACCCAGATAAGCATGATGGTATGATCATTCACCTAGAGACAGACATCCTGGAATGCAAAGTCAAGTGGGCCTTGGGAAACATCACTACGAAAAAAGCTAGTGAAGCTGATGGAATTCTAGTTGAGCTATTTCCAATCCTAAAAGATGATGCTGTGAAAGTGATGCACTCAATATGCCAGCAAATTTGGAAAACAGAGCAGTGACTACAGGACTGGAAATGAAAAGGTCAGTTTTCATTCCAGTCCCAAGGAAAGGCAATGGAAAAGAATGGTCAAACTATCACACAGTTGCACTCATCTCACACATTCGCAAAATAATGCTCAAATTCTCCAAGCCAGGCTTAACAGTATGTGAACTGTGAACATCCACATGTTCAAGCTGGTTTTAGAAAAGGCAGATGAACCACAGATCAAATTGCCAATGTCCACTGGATCATTGAAAAGCAAGAGAGGAGTTCCAGAAAAACATCTATTTCTGCTTTATTGACTGTCAAAGCCTTTGACTTTGTGGATCACAACAAAATGTGGAAAATTCTTCAAGAGATGGGTGTACCAGACCACCTGACCTGCCTCCTGAGAAACCTATATGCAGGTCAGGAAGCAACAGTTAGAACTGGACATGGAACAACAGACTGATTCCAAATAGGAAAAGGAGTATGTCCAGGCTGTATATTGTCACCCTGCTTAATTAACTTATACGCAGAGTACATCATGAGAAATGCTGGGCTGGATGAAGCACAAGCTGGAATCAAGATTGCTGGGAGAAATATCAATAACTTCAGATATGCAGATGACACCTCCTTTATGTTAGAAAGCAAAGAACTAAAGAGCCTCTTGATGAAAGTGAAAGAGGAGAGTGAAAATGTTGGCTTAAAGCTCAACATTCAGAAAACTAGGATCATGGCATCTGATCCCATCACTTGATGGCAAATAGATGAGGATCAGTGGAAACAATGACTCAGTTTACTTTTGGGAGGGCTCCAAAATCACTGCAGATGGTGACTGCAGCCATGAAATTAAAAGATGCTTACTCTTTCGAAGAAACGTTATACCAACCTAGATGGCATAATAAAAACAGACACATTACTTTGCCAACAAAGGTCCGTCTAGTCAAAGCTATGATTTTTCCAGTAGTCATATACTGATGTGAGAGTTGGACTATAAAGAAAGCTGAGCACCGAAGAATTGATGCTTTTGAACTGTGGTGTTGGAGGAGACTCTTGGGAGTCCCTTGTGGGCTCCAAAATCACTGCAGATGGTGACTGCAGCCATGAAATTAAAAGATGCTTACTCTTTCGAAGAAACGTTATACCAACCTAGATGGCATAATAAAAACAGACACATTACTTTGCCAACAAAGGTCCGTCTAGTCAAAGCTATGATTTTTCCAGTAGTCATATACTGATGTGAGAGTTGGACTATAAAGAAAGCTGAGCACCGAAGAATTGATGCTTTTGAACTGTGGTGTTGGAGGAGACTCTTGGGAGTCCCTTGAACTGCAAGGAGATCCAACCAGTCCATCCTAAAGGAAGTCAGTCCTGAGTATCGATTGGAAGGACTGATACTGAAGCTTAAACTCCAATACTTTGGCCACCTGATGTGAAGAGCTGACTCACTTGAAAAGACCTGATGCTGGGAAATGCTGAAGGCTGGAGGAGAAGGGGACAACAGAGAATGTGATTGTTGGATGGCATCACAGACTCAATGGACTTGAGCTTGGGTAAACTCCTTGAGCTGGTGATGGACAGGGAGGCCTGGTTTGCTGCAATCCATGGGGTCACAAAGAGTCGGACACGACTAAGCAGCTGAACTGAACTGATGATCCAACAATTCAACTTCTGTGTATATATCCGGAAAGAAAGAAATTACTAATTTGAAAATATAAATACTTTTTACATTTAGCATTTAAATATGTCCTTTCCTTTTCTTCTAATATCTCTTATTAAAAATGATGAATGAAGTATGGTTTGTAATTTTGTTTCTTGTATGTTTTTGTCTTCTCTAATTGCCTTCAAAATTTTATTTTTAACTTTGGTTTTTATCAGTTTGACTACAATGGGCTCAGATGTGGCTTTCTTTGTATTTATCTTGCTTAAATTTTAGTGAGCGTCTTGGATCTGCAAATAGTTGAATTTTACCATAATGGAAATTTTCAACCATTATTTTTCTACTCCCCTTTTTTTCCTTCTGAGTTTGCAATGAGAGGTTACACTGCTTAATACTTTGTGTATAAAAAAAAAAATTAAAAGTTAATAGGAAAGAAAATAAAATTCAGTGCTTTTTTTAATATTTAAGATACTGAACTTTCTACTTCTATAATTTAAATTTAGCAGTTTTTTAACTGAATTCTAGTTGATTTAGAATATTAGTTTTGGGTGTACAGCATAGTGACACAATATTTTCACATATTAGATTACATTTAAAGCAATTATATTGATTGTATTCCCTGTGCTATAAATACATCCTTGTATCTTGTTTTAAGCATAATGGTTTGTACCTCTTAATCCCCCACTCCAATATTCCCCTCTCCTAACTAGTAATCACTAGTTTCTATCTGTGAGTCTGTGTCAATTTTGTTATATTCATTTGTTCCAGTTTTTAGGTACATGTAAGTGATAACCTACAGTATTTGTCCCTCTCCATCTGACTTATTTCAATAAGTATAATATTCTCATACCTTTTAAATTTCCATCTACACTGCCTCTGTTTCCTGAAGACTGTAATTGCCTCTCACATTGACAATTGCAAACCTATCTGGTCTCCTTGATTTCATTCTCTCCACTTCCCCCAGTTATATTCTTTGTATATTGCCCAATAGTCTCTATCATACCCTAGATTACAAACTTTCAGTGGTTTGTTAGTGATCTTAAAATTTCATATACCTTATCTTGATTTAGGAAGCCCTGAGCTACTTGTGAATCACCAACCATCCCCTGTACTCACAGTTTATCCACGTTGGCTGAAAAAAAAAAAAAAAAGGATTTTTCACAGTTCCAATTTTTGCTTCAGAACTATCTCCTGGAGACGGCCAGAAAGACACTGTAATAAATTTATATTAATAAATAAAAGTCTACAAATTAAAAAAAAAAAAAGACACTTGGTATCATTGTTTCCTTTACCATTTTTCTTGAAAAATGGCAAGTTTGTAGAAAAGTTTTAAGGTTAGTACAAAGAACTCTTGTAGCTACCTAGCGACCTTATTCAACTTTTACCATTTGTTACAGTGGTATCATTTACAAGAAAGGGATTTTAAACCATGAGATTCACCCAGTTGTTATGGCTTTTAGTTTCTTTAAATCTAGAACAGTTTATTTCTCAATCTTTACTTGACTTTGATCATTTTGATATCACTTTGAAGAGTACATTTTGTAATGTCTCTCAGATTGGATTTTCCCATTGTTTTCTTTTTTTGGCCATGCTGCATGGCATACAGGATCTTAACTCTCTGACCTGGGATCGAACCTGTGCTTCTTGCAGGGAAAGTTGCAGAGTCTTAGCCACTGGACCACCTGGGAAGTCTCCCAACACTGTTTTCTATTCTTAGATTTAGGTTATGCGTGTTTGGCCAGGGTCTTTGTCATAGAGTCTATTTCTTCTTATTGCAAGTTAGGTGGCAAATAATATCTGTTTCTCTTATTACTGATGGTGTTAACTTTTATCATTTTGATTGGTGATGCTTAGTTGTATCTGACATTTTGCGGCCCATGGGTGTATCCCACCAGGCTCCTTTGTCCATAGGATTTTTCAGGCAAAAATATTGGAGTGAGTTGCCATTTCCTCCTCCACGGGGTCTTTCTGACTCAGGGATCCAACCCATGCCTCCTGTGTCTCCTGCATTGGCAGGTGAGTGTTTACCACTGAGCCACCTGGGAAACTCTATCATTTGATTAGTCACATCATTTAGATGGAGGATACCAGTTTCTCCACTGCAGATTTAGCTTTAAGTATTTTATGGGTAGAGATTTTCAGTTCAGTTCAGTCACTTAGTTGTGTCTGACTCTTTGTGACCCCATGGACTGCAGCACACCAGGCTTTCCTGTCCATCACCAACTCTTGGAGCTTGCTCAAACTCATGTCCATCAAGTCAGTGATGCCATCCAACCATCTCATCCTCTATCATTCACTTCTCCTCCTGCCTTCAATCTTTCCCAGCATTTGGGTCTTTTCCAACGAATCAGTTCTTCACATCAGGTGGCCACAGTATTGGATTTTCAGGTTCAACATCAGTCCTTCCAATGAATATTCAGGGTTGATTTCCCTTAGGGTTGACTGGTTGATCTCCTTGCAGTCTAAGTGGCTCTCAAGTCTTCTCCAACACCACGGTTCAAAAGCATCAATATATGGCAAAACCAATACAGTAATGTAAAGTAAAATGAAGTAAAAAAAAAAAAATCAATTCTTCAGTGTTCCGACCATATAAAATCCCAGTTTTTTAAACATTTACTCAATATGAACATTTATTGGTTTTGTGTTTGAATTATTACTATAATTGTCACATGTTCATTTTCTAATCCGTTTGTTCCTTATAAATATACTAGTTGTTGAAATTGTACAGTTAGGAAGAATTTTTTTGTCCTCATTTCTGTATTAACTTATATATATATTTTTTAATCAATGTAGATTCAGGAATTATCACTATTTATTATCACTATAGATTTTAGATCAGCCAGTCTTATTTTAAGCTGGCTTTTAACATACATTTTTGAAATGCTTATAATTCCAGTGGAGAAGGAAATGGCAACCCAGTATTTTTGCCTGGAAAATTCTGTGGACAGAGGAGTCTGGTGAGCTATAGTCCATAGGGTTGCAAAGAGTTGGACTTGACTTAATGAAAGCACACACACATGCACACATACTTCTAATGGCAGCTGTCTGAAACTACCCAAGAGATGACCTCCTGGATTCTATATCTAATTTGTCATAGCTCCCAGGTTATGTCAACTCATACCAGTCAGAACTACCTGAGAGATTCCCCTCCCAACAAGTTTCCTATCATATGAGAGTATATATGCTGTTCATTTAATTCTTCTTTGGGGGATGTAACCATGTTCTAATGAACATCCAGAATATGTTCAAACCCAGTCCCATTTTTTTTAATTTATTTATTTTAATTGGAGGCTGATTACTTTACAATATTGTAGTGGTTTTTGCCATACATTGACATGAACCAGCCATGGTGTACATCTGTTCCCCATCGTGAACCCCCTCCCACCTCCCTCCCCATCCCATCCCTCAGGGTCATCCCAGTGCATTAGCCCAGAGCACCCTGTCTCATGCATCGAACCTGGACTGGTGATTGTTTCACATATGATAATATACATGTTTCAATGCTATTCTCTCAAATCATCCCACCCTCGCCTTCTCCCACAGAGTCCAAAAGTATGTTCTTTACATCTGTGTCTCTTTTGCCATCTCACATATAGGGTCATCGTTACCATCTTTCTAAATTCCATATATATGTGTTAATATACTGTACAGGTGTTGTTCTTTCTGACATACTTCAGTCTGTATAATTGGCTTCAGTGGCATCCACTTCATTAGAACTGATTCAAATGTATTCTTTTTAATGGCTGAGTAATATTCCATTGTGTATATGTACCACTGCTTTCTTATCTATTCATCTGCTAATGGACCTAGGTTGCTTCCATGTCCTGATTATTATAAACAATCCTGTGATGAACATTGGGGTACACGTGTCTCTTTCAATTCTGGTTTCCTTAGTGTGTATGCCCAGCAGTGGGATAGCTGGGTCATACGGTAGTTCTAGTTACAGTTTTATAAGGAATCTCCACACTGTTCTCCATAGTGGCTGTAATAGTTTGCTTTCCCACCAACAATGTAAGAGTGTTCCCTTTTCTCCACACCCTCGCCAGACTTTTGGATAGCAGCCATTCTGACTCGTGTGAAATGGTGCCTTATTGAGGTTTTGATTTGCCTTTCTCTAATAATGAATGATGTTGAGCATCTTTTCATGTGTTTGTTAGCCATCTGTATGTCTTCTTTGGATAAATGTCTGTTTAGTTCTTTGGCCCAATTTTTGATTGGGTCATTTATTTTTCTGGAATTGAGCTGCAGGAGTTGCTTGTATATTTTTGAGATTGATTCTTCGTCCATTGCTTCATTTGCTATTGTTTTCTCCCATTCTGAAGGCTATCTTTTTACATTACTTCAGTTCAGTTCAGTTGCTCAGTCGTGTCCGATTCTTTGTNAGCTTAAAGTTTCCTTTGTTGTACAGAAGCCTTTAACTTTAATTAGGTCCCATTTGTTTATTTTTGCTTTTATTTTCAATATTCTGGGAGGTGGTTCATAGAGGGTACTGCTGTGATTTATGTAGGAGAGTGTTTTGCCTATGTTTTCCTCTAGGATCTTTATAATTTCCTGTCTTACATTTAGATCTTTAATCCATTTTGAGTTTATGTTTGTGTATGGTGTTAGAAAGTGCTCTAGTTTTATTCTTTTACAAGTGGTTGACCAGTTTTCCCAGCACCACTTGTTAAAGAGATTGCCTTTTCTCCATTGTATATTATTGCCTCCTTTGTCAAAGATAAGGTGTCCATACATGGATTTATCTCTGGGCTTTCTATTTTGTTCCATTGATCTATATTTCTGTCCTTGTGCCAGTACCATACTGTCTTGATGACTGTGGCTTTGTAGTAGAGCCTGCAGTCAGGCAGGTTGATTCCTCCGGTTCCATTCTTCTTTCTCAAGATTGCTTTGGCTATTTGAGGTTTTTTGTATTTCTATACAGATTGTGAAATAATTTGTTCTAGTTCTCTGAAAAATACTGTTGATAGCTTGTCAAAGATAAGGTGTCCATACATGGATTTATCTCTGGGCTTTCTATTTTGTTCCATTGATCTATATTTCTGTCCTTGTGCCAGTACCATACTGTCTTGATGACTGTGGCTTTGTAGTAGAGCCTGCAGTCAGGCAGGTTGATTCCTCCGGTTCCATTCTTCTTTCTCAAGATTGCTTTGGCTATTTGAGGTTTTTTGTATTTCTATACAGATTGTGAAATAATTTGTTCTAGTCTCTGAAAAATACTGTTGATAGCTTGATAAGGATTGCATTGACTCTATAGATTTCTTTGGGTAGTATATTCATTTTCACTATATTGATTCCTCCAATCCATGAACACAGTATATTTCTCCATCTATTTGTGTCCTCTTTGATTTCTTGCATCACTGTTTTATAATTTTCCATATCTAGGTCTTTTGTTTATTTAGGTAGATTTATTTCTAAGTATTTTATTATTTTCCTTGTGATGGTGAATGGAATTGTTTCCTTATTTCACTTTCTGTTTTCCCATTATTAGTGTATAGGAATGCAAGTGATTTCTCTGTGTTAATTTTATATCCTGCAGGTTTACTCTTTCATTGATTAGCTCTAATAATTTTCATGTGGAATCTTTAGAATTTTCTATGTAGAGGATCATGTTATCTGCAAACAGTGAGAGTTTTCCTTCTTCTTTTCCAATCTGGATTCCTTTTATTTCTTTTAAAATCAACAAAGCTAAAAGCTGGTTCTTTGAGAAGATAAATAAAATAGACAACCACTAGCCACAATCATCAAGAAACAAAGGGAGAAGAATCAAATCAAGAAAGTTAGAAATGAAAATGCAGAAATCACAACAGCCAACACAGAAATACAAAGGATCATAAGAGACTATTATCAGTAACTATATTCCAGTAAAACGGACAACTTGGAAGAAATAGACAAATTCTTTGAAAAGTACAACTTTCCAAAACTGAACCAGGAAGAAATAGAAAATCTTAACAGACTCATCACAAGCATGGACATTGAAACTGTAATCAGAAATCTTCCAGCAAACAAAAGCCCATGACCAGACGGCTTCACAGCTGAATTCTACCAAAAATTTAAAGAAAAGCTAACACCTATCTTACTCAAACTCTTCCAGAAAATTGCAGAGGAAGGTAAACTTCCAACCACCATTCTATGAGGTCAGGTCAGTTCAGTTCAGTCGCTCAGTCATGTCCAACTCTCTGTGACCCCATGAATCATAGCATGCCAGGCCTCCCTGTTCATCACCAATCCTGGAGTTCACTCAGACTCACGTCCATCAAGTCGGTGATAGCATCCAGCCATCTCATCCTCTATTGTCCCCTTTTCTTCCTGCCCCCAATCCCTCTCAGCATCAGAGTCTTTTCCAGTGAGTCAATTCTTCGCATGAGGTGGCCAAAGTACTGGAGCTTCAGCTTCAGCATCATTCCTTCCAAAGAAATCCCAGGGTTGATCTCCTTCAGAATGGACTGGTTGGATCTCCTGGCAGTCCAAGGGACTCTCAAGAGTCTTCTCCAACATCACAGTTCAAAAGCATCAATTCTTCTATGAGGTCCCAATCATCCTAATACCAAAACCAGGTAAAGATGGCACAAAAAAAGAAAACTGCAGGCCAATATTACTGATGAATGCAGATGCAAAAATCCTTACAGAATTCTAGCAAACAGAATCCAACAACATGGTAAAAAAATCATACATCATGACCAAGTGGATTTTATCCCAGGGATGCAAGGATCTTCAATATTCACAAATCAATCAATGTAATACACTACATTAACAAATTGAAAGAGAAAAACCATGATTATTTCAATAGATGCAGAGAAAGCCTTTGACAAAATTCAACCATTTATGATATAAAAAAAAACCTCTAGAAAACAGGAATAGAACGAACATACCTCAACATAATAAAAGCTATATATGACAAACCCACAGCAAATATTACACTAAATGGTGAAAAATTGAAAGCATTTCCCCTAAAGTCAGGTGCAAAACAAGAGTGCCCACTCTCAGCGCTACTATTCAACATAATTTTGGAAGTTTTAGCCTTAGCAATCAGAGAAGAAAAAGAAAAGGAACGCTGTCCCATTTTTGCTTCTTCAGTACAGCTGTAACACTTTACTCCATTCTTGGCAAGACTAATATTACACAGTAAGTTCCCTACATATAATCTTACAAGTTGTGAACTTGCAGAAACACAAACATGCATCTGATTCCAGCAAGGAACCAGAACCTGTGCTATCAATTTCAATCGTGCATGAAATTGCAACTTGCCCCCATCTCCTATGCTGATGAACGCTCAGCTCTACCACCTCCCACCTCCTCCCTCCTCCAGTCAGTAACACTTCTTGACTTTTCACTTCATGCCAGCCCCTGTATGCCAGCTGTTGTACTGAACTACTGAACTTTTTGAGGTACTGTGCTGTAAAATGTTTCCTTTAAATTTGTGTTTGTTATATATTATTTGTGTGAAATGTATTATAAACCTATTATAGTACAATACTATACAGCCAAGTGTGTTAGTTGGGTACCTATGCTAACTTTGTTGGACTTAACAAAGAAACTAGACATGCAAACATGCTCTCAGAACGATAATCATTCATATGTAGGGGACAAACTGTATCAATTTTTCACCTGAAGTTCATTAAAATTAATATTTCTTGAACCCTACGTTTTGAAATAGCCCTTGACGTCATACTCATATTAGTAGACTACAGCCCATGGGGTCACAAAGAGTCGGACATGACTGAGAAACTTCATTTTCACTTTATGACCTCAACAAATATTTTAATTGTAATTTATGTGCTTGTTTAGTTTTTGTTTCTCTCACTATGTTGTTATGTATTTGGAGAAGGAAATGGCAATCCAATCCAGTATTCTTGCCTAGGAAATCCCATGGACAGAGTCTGAGCCTTGAATCGGCTACAGTCCATGGAGTCACAAAGAGTCAGATATGACTTAGCAACTGAGCACACATTAGTTACTGAATTAGCTGTGTATTCATTTATGTATCTCCATCCACTAGCACAGTATCTAAACACATAGTAGGCTCTCAGTGAAAATCTATTAAGTGAGTGAAATTGTGATTTGAAGAAAATAACTCTCAGGTTAACAGTTTCCATAACAAGTGGTTTCATTTCATTTGTTGTAGTCCTATTTATCCTTGATATCTACTGTTACATTACCTAGTGAAAAAGTTAAATATTATTTGACATAGCTCGCATGACCTTAGAATTTCCACTACTTTAGTTTTAGAATCTTTGTAAAACTAAGAATAGCATTATATCCATGTCACAGAACCATATTCAAAAACTATAAAATGTTTTGTTTTTATAGTTGTATTAGTTGATTAAGGTGGCCATATAAAAATACCACAAATCGGTGGTCTAGGCAAAAGAAATTTCTCAGTTCTAGAGGCTGGAAATCCCAAAACCAAGGTGTTGGCAGGTTTGATTTCTCTTGAGGCCTCTCTCCTTGGATTGTGGACTGCCACACCCTGATATCTCTTCCTCTTCTTCAATAGATACCTGTTACATTGGATTACAACCCCATTCTTATGACCTCTTTTAATCTTAGTTCTCTCTCTAAAGACCATATCTCCCAGTAACAACCACACTGGGAATTGGGGCTTCAGCATATGAATTCTTGGGGACACAATTTAGTCCTTAACATTGGCTGCTTCTGTTTTATTATGTTTTCAATACTATGCCTATACATAAAATCATATTGATCCCCTCCACCTGCCCCACACACAGTTTTTGGTCAAATGAACATAGAAACCTCCATAACACTCAGGTAGAGATGAAGGAACTTTTTCACTTTATTCAATATTTTACAATTGGTTGGTGGTTCTTCCTATTGCTAAATGTAAGGTGAGTCTTAAGACTTTTTCAAGCACCTCTAAATATAAGGGTTTGTTGTTGTTGTTGTTGTTTAGTTTATTCATTGAAAAGAAATTTTGACAAAAGTTCATAGGTAATCTTGGCTAGCTATGATCTTTTCCCTAAACCAGCCAGATTACTTTAAAAATTAACAAACCAGTAGGATCAGTTATTTATTTGAATGACATGCATTAAGAAAATAATTCTGCACTGTAGGTCTTTGTAAGATGTTTTGACAGGTAATTCTCAAGTGACTACTAATGTGTACAGGGTTACCTTTGGGGTTAATGAAAATATTCTAAACTTAGGCTTTGGTAACAGTTGCACAACCTTGTCAATACAATAAAAAGCAGTGAATTACACTATAAAGGAGGGAATTATATCTGAATAAATATCTACATAATCACGATGGTGTGATCACTCATCTAGAGCCAGATATCCTGGAATGTGAAGTCAAGTGGGCCTTAGAAATCATCACTACGAACAGAGCTAGTGGAGGTGATGGAATTCCAGTTTAGCTATTCCAAAACCTGAAATATGATGCTGTAAAAGTGCTGTACTCAATATGCCAACAAATTTGGAAAACTCAGCAGTGGCCACAGGACTGGAAAAGGTCAGTTTTCACTCCAATCCCAAAGAAAGGTAATGCCAAAGAATGCTCAAACTACCACACAATTCCACTCATCTCACATGCTAGTAAAGTAATGCTCAAAATTCTCCAAGCCAGGCTTCAGCAATATGTGAACCGTGAAATCCCAGATGTTCAAACTGGTTTTAGGAAAAGCAGAGGAACCAGAGATCAAATTGCCAACATTGCTGGATCATGGAAAAAGCAAGAGAGTTCCAGAAAAACATCTATTTCTGCTTTATTGACTATGCCAAAGCCTTTGACTGTGTGGATCACAATAAACTGTGGAAAATTCTGAGAGAAATGGGAATACCAGACCACCTGACCTGCCTCTTGAGAAACTTATATGCAGGTCAGGAAGCAACAATTAGAACTGGACATGGAACAACAGACTGGTTCCAAATAGGAAAAGGAGTAAGTCAAGGCTGTATATTGTCACCTTGCTTATTTAACTTATATGCAGAATACATCATGAGAAACTCTGGACTGGAAGAAACACAAGCTGGAATCAAGATTGCTGGGAGAAATATCAATAATCTCAGATATGCAGATGACACCACCCTTATGGCAGAAAGTGAGGAGGAGCTAAAAAGCCTCTTGTTGAAAGTGAAAGAGGAGAGTGGAAAAGTTGGCTTAAAGCTCAACATTCAGAAAACGAAGATCATGGCATCTGGCCCCATCACTTCATGGGAAATAGATGGGGAAACAGTAGAAACAGTGTCAGACTTTGTTTTTTTGGGCTCCAAAATCACTGCAGATGGTGACTGCAGCCATGAAATTAAAAGATGCTTACTCCTTGAAAGGAAAGTTATGACCAACCTAGACAGCATTTTCAAAAGCAGAGATATTACTTTGCCGACTAAGGTCCGTCTAGTCAAGGCTATGGTTTTTCCAGTAGTCTGTTTATGGATATGAGAGTTGGACTGTGAAGAAGGCTGAGCGCCGAAGAATTGATGCTTTTGAACTGTGGTGTTGGAGAAGACTCTTGAGAGTCCCTTGGACTGCAAGGAGATCCAACCAGTCCATTCTGAAGGAGATCAACCCTGGGATTTCTTTGGAAGGAATGATGCTGATGCTGAAGCTGAAGCTCCAGTACTTTGGCCACCTCATGTGAATAGTTGACTCATTGGAAAAGACTCTGATGCTGGGAGGGATTGGGGGCAGGGGGAGAAGGGGACGACCGAGGATGAAATGGCTGGATGTCATCACTGACTCGATGGACGTGAGTCTGTGTGAACTCCGGGAGTTGGTGATGGACAGGGAGGCCTGGCATGCTGCGATTCATGGGGTTGCAAAGAGTCAGATGCAACTGACCAACTGAACTGAACTGAACTGAAAGATGTTTTAAAAGGGTAATACCTGAATTTATCCTGTTTGTTAACATTGTCAACTAGTGACATTTATCTGATATACTGATTAGAGTTATGTCTGTATATCTAATTGGATATACTGATTAAAGATTAGAGTTATCTCATGTTATGAAATTATTTTTCCATATTTTACATATTAAGTTTTCTCATTTATTCTATATCCAGTCCTCATACCTTTGTGAACAGAATCTAATAAGGTTTTTTTTTTAATTACTATTCACTTTAACTTGGAAAATTAGAATGGAGATGAGTAATCATATCAAAATTTGGAACACTAGTTGTAAGTAGTTGAAAATCCAGAGGAAAAGAAAGGCTAACATATGAAGTGTCTCCAACTTTTTGAAACTAAGAAAACTCATTTTCATGGCTCAAAAGAAATGGATCAAATCCCTGAAATTCAGTCATAACATCTAAAATCCTCTTTTTCTGTCAGCTGTCCCATGTCAGAAAATGTGCCCTAAAAAGAAGAGACTTTTTATGATAAGCATGGTTTCTAGCACTACCCCTAAATCTTCAAGGGATTTTACATGAGTAACCATTGCTCACTTCTCATGCTTACAATTCAATATATATATGAGTCTTGATCAGGCTTTTACTAAGACAAAATAAAGCTTTGAACTCTTGGTGAGATTTAAGAACTAAAATTCAGAGAAGAATGAGCTTCTAAGTCTTTTCTAGAATTTTTCACTAATTGTTTTGTCCTGTTCAAGTAAAACATGTTCTGATATCAGTATTGCACTTTAATATTAAGCTGTGTTTAAAGTTTTGTAAGTGATCTTTAAAAAAGCCAATTTAAATAAAACTAATATAAACTGATGTTTACCAATAGTCAAATATGCCTAAATTGTCTGTTTTTAGTAATGAGGGGAAACCCCAAATCTGGAACTTACAGCTCCGCCTTTCTCTTGAGCAGAGTAGTAAATGCAACTCTCTGAATCCAATAAGTTGATTACTTTTTTTCTAACGTTTAACAATTTCCTCAGTAATTTATTCCAAACTATTTCCATTTCATTCTCTTGCCTCATGCAAATAGAGTCTATGATTTCCCATCCAAGTAAGGTTTGGCTATTTTGAATGACCTTTTTTCCCACAAACTTGAACTATAGTCTGTTTCTCTTTGTTTTCTCTCTGAATGATACATAAGCTTGGGAAAATGTTGCTGGATGTCTCTGAGCATAAAATGCAGAGATTCCCAGAGTTCTCAGAGCTTTGTAACAATGTCTACTTCAGTCTGGCAGTGTGCCTGAGGGGCTAAGGGCTCAAGGCTGCCTTTGAAAGGAAAGACCTAGAGAAGCCAAGAAGGAAGAGAATCAATCAGTCTATAGTTTAAATGAGGTTCCACTTTGATAGTTACACTAGCCTACTGTGTCTACATGTGGTCACAGAACTTACTGAAAAGTTGATTAATCTAAAATAATAATCAGTTTTTGCCTGGCCAATCACATTAGCCATGAAATAGATCTCATTAAGTCACTATTAAATGCATCTAATTCAAAGCAACTGCAGGTTATCATGAGGGAAATGGCATTTGGAAAAAAAGGTTCTTCAAGCTGCTGGGTGAAGAATGGATGGGAAGGGAGAGTGAGGGAGTTTTCTGTCTGTCCGTGGCTGCCCCTATCAGTGAATAGCCTTCTCAAGCTACTTTCTGCAGATGTACTGTTTCACATTCTTTTTCTTACCACAACTAATTAATTTTTAATGCAAGTAATAGCTTCACCTCTAAATTCAGCCCCTTAGAGGACCCAACTCAATGGTCCTTGAATACACAGGGCTCCTGGGTAGGAAATCATATTAATGCCAATTTGGGGCTTCAGCTTGCAGGATAAATGAAGTTATCTTTGGATTGGTTTACTCCACTTGGGTCAGTAGCTGGCCTCCTATCTTGTCTGGTAACACTTTCCTGATTTGTGTTTAAAACTTGCTACTCTGCCCTAACATAGATATTTATGAAAGTTCAGAAACAGGGTTTGTTTTTTTTCTGATGTCTCAAGAGCCATTTCCTTTATCAAATCACGGCATGTCAGGGCTGGAGGGGAATCTTAGAAATCATCTATTCCTGCACTGTACATAAAAAAATAAATCTTCAGAGAGAAGAATGGGAAGTTAGCTTGGATTGACATATGAAGAACTTGTTTGTTTTGTTCACACTCAAGAGTTGGTACTTTGTCCTGGAAGTAATCAAAGGTGATTGTGATTAAGTGTTATCGTATTTGTTTTGAGGTGAGGAGAGAATGTCTGAATTCAGAAAGAACATTCTGGCAGAAGTTTAAAGGGCATTTAGAGAGGGTAAAACTAGGGGTTGAGAGCAGTTCAGGGTGTGATACAGTTTCTGGTGAAAAGTAATGGGGATTGACTAGGTCTCTGAGTGTCGGATGAAGACCAGAACATAGAGAGAGCTATTGAAGAGAGAATTGGCAGGGTTTTGTGAATGATCAAATGTCATGGATTTAGGAGAAAGAGAAGCTGAGTATTTATTGATTGATGGGCAAGCTGAGTCATTCAGTGTGATAAGGACTTACAGGCTGGAGACTTAGGAAAATGTTTGGCTATGTGGGTAATGATATTAACAGTAATGCTACTGATGATAATACCATTGGGAAATGTCTAATGGATGTGTGTCAGGAAGCATTTAACAGGAGGCTTCCTGTGTACTGTTTTGGATCCATCAGGAATTCTCTCCTGGGGCTGAGGAATCCAGGCATTTCCTTCCTTAGTTTTCCTACATGGTGATGATAAGTACCCTCTTCCTTTTTATGAACCATATGGTAAAAGTGATTATTTACAACTCTCTCTCTCTCTCTTTAATATGGATCGCCTATGTTTTTTAAGTCTGGAATTTTAATCTTTATCTTTGCTGAGAATAACTACAGTATATATGCCCATACCATGTTGATTAAAACACCTCTGCTCCATCAGAGCTTTGGTCCCTGTGTCTGCTTTCTCTCTCTCTGTCTCTCTCTCCCCTCCCCTCTCTCTTTGTCTCTCTCTTTTTCAGGCTGATCCCCTGGAGCTCAGAGGCTCTCTGGGTTCACTTTCCTGCCTGGGCTTCTAAGACCCTCTAGAAAAGGCGCTCTGTGCCTTCACCCCCTCGAGAGGGTGCCCGAGGCCTTTGTGAACAGAGCAAGTGCCGTGCAGGGGCTTTATTGGCTTTCTGCATAAACCAAGGAATATCAGCCTTTTTCTCTCTCCTTTACTTTCCTATCGGTCAACTCCAGACCACCAGGTTCCGATCCATTAAAGGACCTCAACAGATGTGGAATTAACAGACTTCATCAATAATGAAGTATCCTCTGATCCTGTCAATTATCAAATACATTTGTCTTCTCAGTATTTCCTTTCAATATTTTTAAGAGACAGCAGTATTATAAAACTATTTAGTCCCATTTCTGCCAGCCCTTTAGCAAGTCATTTCATCTCTCTGAACCTAAGTTCCTTATCTAGACGTGGAGATAATAAAACAGGCTTATCTTAACTTAGTGTATGAGTCATATAAAACTGATAAGGGAAAGTATTTTGAAAACCTTAAAAAACACAGATGACTAATTTTTTCATTAAGAGAATTGAAGGTCATGTTATCCTTGTTATAGAAATGTACTTTAGGGACTTCCCAGTGGTTGAGACTCTGTGTTTCCACTGCAGGGAGCATGGGTTTAATTCTTGGTTGTGGAACTGTCTTTAAGTGCTCTCCTCCTTCCATATTCTTCATGTATTATGAAACTCCTCAAATACATTAAACTCTGGCAAAACATTGGCATTCTTAGGCTCTGTCAACTGACTATGAATGTTTTTAAGAAAGAATACCCCTACATTTTCAATGGAGTTTTCAGCTATTATCTAGGAAACCACTAGACTGCTTTGACATCCAGGAGTTTCTTTGAGTGATCTAGATGCCAGGGAAGGCATTTGTGATGGGACATAGAGGAGGCCTGAAATCTGTAATTTTGTGGGGAATTGGCTTGCGACTATAATTAATTTTTATTTTTCAGACTTACCCTGGTAGCGCAGATGGTAAAGAATCTGCCTGCAATGCAGGAAACCCAGGTTCAGTCCCTCATTCAAGAAGATCCCCTGGAGGAGAAACTGACAACCCACTCTAGTATTCTTGCCTAGAGAATCCCATGGACAGAGGAGCCTGGTGGGCTATAGTCTTAGGTTGCAAAGAGTCAGACATGACTGAGTGACTAATACAACACTGTCAGGAATCTGAGTGATGATAAGGCCTTTTTTTCCCCAAGTCAACAGGTTTGAGTGGCATAATTAAGAATTATGCATAAATTTCTCAGAAAAATATTTCTAGTTGTGGTAGCTTTCATTTTGAGCTGAAAAGGGATTAGAACATTTAACTGTGTTATAGGTTTGCTAATGTGTTGCCTTCTATTTCCTGTGGACTGAAAGGTGATCATGTGCAAGAAAGCATAAAAGCCAAGATTCATAACAGGAATATCAGAGGCCAAGATTTTTTTAAAATTGATGTATATGTACAGAAAAATTGAGTACCTTGGAAGTCCTTTTAAATTTGAAGCCCTTTACTTTTACTTGAGTTATTTAAATAATGATCCTGAAACCAAGAGACAAAGTCCACTCTGCAGAAAATTTAATTGGAAATAGCACTGGCCTCAGTGCCACAAACTTGGTCTCTTATCCTGGCTCAGACATTCTCATGATTCAGGTGATGTATGAGAAAGGAATTGATATATTTATACCTGGGATTCCTCCTAACTCTAAAATTTTGAGTCAAGTTTTCTCAGAATTCCTAAAATCCTTTTCATTTTGATTTTTGTGAAAATTAGCACAACAAAGACAATTTTCTATAATGAGGTGGAGCTCAGTCCTCACTAAAACTAAAAATTTTTCACGTTGGCTTGAAACAGGAGAAATAAGACATCTAGAGAGAGAACTCTTTCTACACTATGGATGGTCATTATCAATAACTACATTTAGCCATAATTGCTTTCTATCTGTTCTGACTAGTATCAAGCCCAAATAGATAATTCATGTGTTTTCAGATGGCTAAGTAAGCACTATAGAAACTTAAAAAGCATTTGGGAATGGAAGGTTCAACTGTGTAACATTAAACATGACTTGAGCAGTGTTAGCATATGCTATTTTTGGCCAAAGGTATATAGCCCATATATACAGCCCATATAGTCATTGGGCTGTATGAGAGTCTGCTTTTCTACATTATATTTCTACTTAATTAAAGAATTTCTTTCCTATTTGTTATTTCCAAGTTTATTTTGTTTTTATTCACAAGGAAAGCATAAGTTAATAGATAAACTAGCTTCTCTTTTCAGCCTCTGTGAGATGCAGCTCCATTAGCTGAAGTAATATATATATATATATAATGTATATACACACATATATATGTGTGTGTGTGTGTGTGTGTATAAATCAACATGTTTCTGCCATGTCTTTTTCCACTACTGTATTGTTCTGTCAGTAGTTGGTGCTCCTGCCTATGTTCATTTTGCATACAGGTGTCTCATTCTGCCAGCTAATTGTTAAGAAATGTATGTGAAAATTTTCTCACTAAGTAGCCTTTTTGCCATGTGTTATATTGCCCTCAGTCCTTCTGTGGCCCATTGTAGTACAACAAAAGGATGCTGGTTAGAAATAGGAAAGGACACTTAGAAAACAATGTGTATGATGTCCAGTGACCCAGAAGAAGCAGTTATGCCAGTGTTAGAACTATGTGAAGTATGTGTGGCTAACTGTCCAAACGTGGTCATGCTGAAATTGATTCAGTGTAATGTGGACAATGTGGAGAAGGCAGTGGCAACCCACTCCAGTACTCTTGCCTGGAAAATCCCATGGACGGAGGGGCCTGGTGGGCTGCAGTCCATGGGGTCCCTAGGAGTTGGACACGACTGAATGACTTCACTTTCACTTTTCACTTTCATGCATTGGAGAAGGAAATGGCAACCCACTCCAGTGTTCTTGCCTGGAGAATCCCAGGGACAGGGGAGCCTGGTCGGCTGCCATCTGTGGGATCACACAGAGTCGGACATGACTGAGGCAACTTAGTGTGGGCAATGAGAAAGGCATTTCTGTAGGCTCTTTCAGGTACACCAAGAGGTTTAAAGCACAGTCTAGGTTATCTTGAGGCTTACAATATAGCAAGACTTAGACAACTATAGTCGAGGGAAAGGATGCAGGGAAAGTTTCTTTGATGTAGGTCATATCATTTTTCTTCTGTGCTTATTTGACTAATGTCTCTTATGTGCCATCTAAAGCTTCCCTGGTGGCTCAGACAGTAAGAATCTACCTGCAATGTGGGAGACCCGGGTTCGATCTCTGAGTTGGGAAGATCCCCTGGAGAAGGGAATGGCAACCCACTCCAGTATTCTTGCCTGGAGCATTCCATGGACAGAGGAGCCTGATGAGCTACAGTTCATGGAGTCGTTAAGAGGTGGACACAACTGAGCAACTAACATTTCCACTTTCAAAGCTTTCCCCAGTTGAGAAAGTCCACTTCTATGCTGTCCAGGCTCACTCTCCAGTTTCATCAGTAATACAAATTACCATGAGACAACCTAGTTACAAAGGCTCCAACAAAGAACAAATTTAGAGAGTTTTGAGACAAGTCTTGAGGGTTGTGAAGGATTTTAACAGGTACAGATAATGACAAAGGAGAAGGCAATCAATGCGAAAGAATGCATAGCATTAAGAAATGGAGCATTGCCAGATATTGACGAATGCGGGAGGGTTCTGGGAAGTGCAAGTGATCTAATTTGGCTGCAGCAGGTGGAGAGATGAGCTTTTGTAGTGAGGGAGTGACATCATCACTGAAAGCTTCAACATGAATTCTGGCAGCAGTAGAGCAGGTGGATTAGCAGGTATGGAGAGTGTGTGTCATAAAAGAAAAGAAATGTGAGCTTGGGGCTCTGGGAATGGGGATGAGGGGCAGATGTCAAAGGCATGGAGAAGGATCTGTGACAACTGATTGGATCCAGAATGCCTTTGAAAGAGAATGTTGATGACAAAGTTGATTTATTTCTGTGAATTTTGTCATGGTCATATATATATATATATATATATATATATATATATTTGCTTGTTTGGTTTTGTTCTCTTATCAATGTATCTTTCTGTTTTCATGGAAATTCTCATACATTAAGAGATTATATAGTGAATTTATGCATGTTTATTGTATACATCTAGTTTAATCAGAAAATATTTAAGATATATATTAATAAATGTGAAATGTCATTAATACAGACATAAGACTTTCCAGTTAAAAGTAATTCATCTCTTGTCCAACTTTTCTTTTCACCTGATAGAAGGAATGATAGAGGATTTTTATAAAGGTGATATTACAAGGACATAAAGATAGATGAGATGCTTTGTTCTTATCTTGGTAAATACTAAAATGACTCTGCTTTCCACTACCCCAAAATATGTATGTTATAGTTAATTAGCCTGATCTCATACTTGTTCAAAACTCTTTAAAGTGTTCATCTAATATGAGATATAACATAAGGGTCCTGGCTCATAGCCATCTACCAATTCATCAAGACCCAAGTAATGGGCTGTTACCAGAGAACACTTAGATAATACCATCACTGGAGTCTCTAAGACAGGCACTTAGAGAAATCCTTCAATTTTTACTTATCCTCTATTCCTCTATGTCCATATTTCTCATTTAGAGTAGATGCTTCCACCATCTACCAAATACACAAGTCAGAATCAGTGAAGTAATTCCACTCCCTTCACTATCAATGAGTCATTACTTCATCAAGCTTTCTTAATATCTAAGATCTATTTGTGCTTTTCCATACCCAGTATTGCTCCTTACTTCTGGATATTACTTTTGGTTCAACTTTTGCATCCATATTCACCTTGAACTCTTCTTGTCCCTCCTCTATATGATAATCAATTTCATTTAAAAATGTATGTTACTTAAAACACTGATTATATAGGAAATAGCTGCTGGTTTCTAAGAATTTAGAAAATGCAGCAAACTTTCTCAGAGTTCCATGAAAGAATTAAACCCAATAAAAATTATTGGAATAACTTCTTAGTTTTCCAAAGACAGTACATAGTAACTGTCATTCTGGGTGAATAGGAGAAATGCTTTAGAAAATGGCTGGGCAATTGCAGCCTGCAGGCCAAATATTTGTAAATAAAGTTTTGTTAGAACAAGTTGAGAGAGTCAATTCCTAGGCAGATTGATAAGTTCAGAGGAGAAAGGGGTCTGGGGCTCTCAACGTGGAGATTGGGGGTCTGGAATTCTCAAGGAGAAAAGGACAAATTTTTTTTTTCCCTCTGCATTCCTTAGTCTCAGTCAATTACACAACTCAGTTTAAACTCTGTACTAGGGATTATACAGCAACAGTGTATCCGGCTGGAGGACAGTTTCTCCTTCCTGAAAACATTTTGACAAATCCTGATATCTGAGTATATCTTGTATATACATGAGTTTGGGTAAACTCCGGAGTTGATGATGGACAAGGAGGCCTGGTGTGCTGCAATTCATGGGGTCGCAAAGAGTCGGACACGACTAGCAACTGAACTGAACTGATATTATGGGAGTGGGTTTGGAGGATATTTCTATTGTTAAATTCTAATCTTGTTATACTAAAATGTAAATTGCTGGAGTAGATCTGGTAAAATTTTCACAAATGAGGCATTCTTTTGATTCATTATAATAACTAATTAAAAGGTATATAAATCCATTGCTAACAATAGCAAGGGGGTACTCTTTCTGCCCCCTTCTGATGTCTATGTCAGAAGCTTTCTCTATCCCTTTTATACTTTAATAAAATTCTATTGCACAAAAGCTCTGAGTGATCAAGCCTCATCTCTAGCCCCAGATTAAATTCTTCTCTTCCAGAGGCCAAGAAGCCAGGCATCATTTTGTGGGTCAGCAACAACCTTTCGAAGTCATGCCCATTAATTTTATGAGTCTTTATGCCATTGTTTGTGGCTGCTTTCACACAATGGCAGAGTTGAGCAGTCATTGTGACAGAGACCATACAGTCTGCAAAATCTATTACAATAATTACCATCTGGCCCTTTACAGAAAACGGTGGCTAACTCCCACATTGGAACATTAATTATGAATACTCTTTAGTGATCTTGTTGAGAGGAGTCACCACTCAGGAAACCATAAAGGGGAGTATAAAAATCTCACATATTCTTGCAACCCAAATATAACCACCACTGTCCTTTTAATACACTTGCACAAAAGTGTTTTTATATGCTTACATATATAATACTAATGTAACATTAACACCATTGAGATAAAAGTATTTATGCAATTTTATCAAATTAATAATATTTACCATATAACATTGGCATCATAGCACATATAACTATGTAATTAGACATTCTTCAGGATTTGAAATAGCACAACTGGAATTCCATCACCTCCACTAGTTTTGTTCATAGAGATGTTTTCTAAGGTCCACTTCACATTCCAAGATGTCTGGGACTAGGTGAGTGTTCACACCATTGTGATTATCTGGGTCGTGAAGCTCTTTTTTGTACAGTTCTTCTGTATATTCTTGCCACCTCTTCTTAATTTTCGTAAAATTCTATTAGCCTTTGCCCTGCCTCATGCCATATTCCAAGGCCAAATTTGCCTGTTACTCCAGGTGTTTCTTGACTTCCTACTTTTGCATTCCAGTCCCCTATAATGAAAAGGACATCTTTTTTGGGTATTAGTTGTAAAAGGTCTTGTAGGTCTTCATAGAACCATTCAACTTCACCTTCAGCATTACTGTTTGGGGCATAGGCTTGGATTACTGTGATATTGAATGGTTTGCCTTGGAAACGAACAGAGATCATTCTGTCATTTTTGAGATTGCATCCAAGTACTGCATTTTGGACTCTCTTGTTTACCATCATGGCTATTCCAATGGTCATCTGAGATAAATTAACCCATTCCAGTCCATTTTAGTTCGCTTAGTGCTGCACTCAATATGCCAGTAAATTGGAAAACTCAGCAGTGGCCACAGTACTGGAAAAGGTCAGTTTTCATTCCAATCTAAAAGAAAGGCAATGCCAAAGAATGCTCAAACTACCACACAATTGCACTCATCTCACACACTAGTAAAGTAATGCTCAAAATTCTCCAAGCTAGGCTTCAACAATATGTGAACCATGAACTTCCAGATGTTCAAGCTGGTTTTAGAAAAGGCACAGGAACCTCAGATCAAATTGCCAACATCTGCTGGATCACCAAAAGGGAAAGAGAGTTCCAGAAAAACATCTATTTCTGCTTTATTGACTATGCCAAAGCCTTTGACTCTGTGGATCACAGTAAACTGGGGAAAATTCTGAAAGAGATGGGAATACCAGACCACCTGACCTGACTCGAGAAATCTGTATGTAGGTCAGGAAGCAACAGTTAGAACTGGACATAGAATAACAGACTTGTTCCAAATAGGGAAATGAATACGTCAAGGCTGTATATTGTCACCCTGCTTATTTAACTTATATGCAGAGTATATCATGAGAAACGCTGGGCTGGAAGAAGCACAAGCTGGAATCAAGATTGCCGGGAGAAATATCAATAACCTCATATATGCAGATGACACCACCCTTATGGCAGAAAGTGAAGAGGAACTCAAAAGCCTCTTGATGAAAGTGAAAGAGGAGAGTGAAAACATTGGCTTAAAGCTCAACATCCAGAAAACTAAGATCAAGGCATCTGGTCCCATCTCTTTATGGGAAATAGATGGGGAAACAGTGGAAAGAGTGTCATACTTTATTTTGGGGGGCTCCAAAATCACTACAGATGGTTTTTGCAGCCATGAAATTAAAGGATGGAAGGAAAGTTATGACCAACCTAGATAACATATTCAAAAGCAGAGACATTACCAACAAAGGTCTGTCTAGTCAGGGCTATGATTCTTCCAGTGGTCATGTATGGATGAGAGAGTTGGACTGTGAAGAAATTGAGCACCGAAGAATTGATCCTTTTGAACTGTGGTGTTAGAGAAGACTCTTGCAAGTCCCTTAGACTGCAAAGAGATCCAACCAGTCCATCCTAAAGGAGACCAGTCCTGGGTGTTCATTGGAAGGACTGATGCTGAGGCTGAAACTCCAATCTTTTGGCCACTTGATATTTAGAGTGACTCACTGAAAAAAAACCCTGATGCTGGGAGGGATTGGGGGCAAGAGAAGAAGGGGATGACAGAGAATGAGATGGTTGGATGGCATCACTGACTCAATGGACATGAGTTTGGGTAAGCTCTGGGATTTGGTGATGACCTGTAGGCTTGGTACGCTGCAATTCATGGGGTTACAAAGAGTCAGACACGACTGAGTAACTGAACTGAACTGAGACATTCTTCAATTATAATTGCTGGATCCTCTTCCTTCATAAAATTTAACAATTCTGTTCGTGTTGGGTATTGAAGTGATTTGTTTTTTTACAAACTGTGTTTAAAAATTTATATAGGAAGCTTTTATCAAATGTATTAAAAATTACTTAGTAAAATGCAATGTGGTATCCTCAGTCACATCCTAAAAAATGGATATTAGCAGAAAAACAAATATAAAATCTATAATTTAGCTAATAGTGCTGTGCCTTTATTAATCTTTTAGTTTTGAAAAATATGATTATATAAGAAGTAAATTTTATAGGAACCATGGTGAAGAAGATCTCTATGCTATCTCAAAAATTCATCTGTAAACCTAAAATATAAAACTTAAAAACCTTGGTCAAAGTTGTCAACCTTGGGGAGAAATTTGAATGAAGTATAACTTCTATATAAGAAAGTGCACAAATCAGAAATGTAAAGCTTGATTTTCAAATATTTAACACTTGCTTGTAACTACCACCCAGATCAAGAAGCAGAACATTAGCAGTTTCACAAAAGCACCGCCCCCCCCCATGGTGCCCTCCTGATCACTGCCCATGGCTAATGCTAACACTATCCTTATTTTTAACTGAAAATATCAAAGTCACCAGCTTTTGCAGTTTTTCAATGGCATCAGGTAGCATATATCTTTTCATGTCTGAAATCTTTTGCTTAACATTTTGAGACTTGTCTGTGTCATTGTGTTATAGTTTGTTCATTCTTATTGCTGTATAGTGTTCCACTGTATAATTATAGCACAATTTATATGTTGAATTATTAAAATACATTTGAGTAAGTTGCAATCATTGGCTGTTCAAAATACTGTTATGAATATCCATGTACAAATATATTTTAATTACCATGTTTTATGGTGTATACTGCTGGGTCAGAGTGTGTGCATTTGACTGGATTTAGTGGTTATCCTTAGCAATAATGAAAAATAGCTTTCTAAAGTATTTGTACCATATAATACCATCAGAATTTTCTGTGACAGTACTGTGATATACAAGACAACTGAAAATGCCCTAATACTTCCCAAGATTAAATACTTCTAACTTAGAATTGTATATTAGCCAAACTCTCATACAAATATAAAGACAGAATTAATATATTTTCAAATGTACGCATCTCAAATAATTTCCTTTCCAGCTTCTTTGTCAGGAATTTCTGAAAATTACTCCTCTGAAAGTAGAGATTAAACCAAGAATGAACAATATGTCAAAAAATTGCTTAAAAGAATAACATATCAGAGACAACCTGGGAGAGAATGGGTGATGTTGAATGAGAATCGTATGTTGAGAACTGTGTATTAGGCCTCAGAAAAAGCAGCCCCGAGTGGAGCAAGTGAATATCATTCTTTAGGGGAGGGACAGCTCCCATCCCCCACAAAGCTGAGTTAATTGATCATCTGATAGGAACATCTCTGGTGGTCCAGTGATGAAGACCCCACACCTAGAATGCAAGGGGTATGGTTTGATCCTGGTTGGGGAACTAAGATCTCGCATGTTATATTGTCCAAAAAAAAAAAAGTGATTACCTGATATATTTACTCTCATTGAAGAATTTATATAGTATAGTTAAAAACTAGGGAGAGGCGTTGACAGGGATAATTTCATAGAAAATTACAAAGAAAAAAATGAGGCAGTTATAAATTCTAAAATGTATACCTGTGGCGGATTCATGTTGATGTATGGCAAAACCAATACAATATCATAAAGTAATTAACCTCCAATTAAAATAAATAAATTTATATTAAAAAAACTATAACAAAAAGTAATCACTGTACTGAATATTGTGTGTCATAAACAACTTACATAGTTGTAATATAAATGCTGAATATTGATTTAATAAAATTATGACATATTTATGTTTATGACAGGAAAATTTCAGTGTGTGATCATGGTAGAAGAAATAAAAACCCTCATTTTTTCCCTAATAAGACAGAAAATAAAAATGTTTACACTTGGTGAGAAACAATAGCAGTATATGCATATCATTTAGATATATGAGGAAAATAATACAAGAAAGAGCTAAGAGCTGATAAAGCCCTGTGAGTGGTGAAGTAGTATGCCAGGTAACTACTTTTTTAATTATAAGTATAGGCTTTGTCTAAAGCCTTATTAACTTGGGATTAATTTCTGTATAATGCTTTTTTCTTTTAATAGTTTACAAGTTGTGTAAAAGATATAAAAATAATTATTATAAGTTGGTATTAGGACAAAAACATTAACAAATCTTTGACAAAAGAATATATATGTATGGCAAATAAACACATGAAAGGATGCTGAATATCACCAGTGAAACAGAACTTATAACCAGTGTGAAATGCAATTTCACATGTACTTGAATGTCTAAAGTTCAGTTCAGTTCAGTTGCTCAGTCATGTCTAAAGTTGGATAGACTGAAAACACCAGAAAGGAACTTGCTCAATTTAACAATCTTAGTAAAAAATTGTGCAACTGTTTTAGAGAATAGATTGGAAAGTTCTTATAAAGCTAACCTACATCTACCTATGACCCAAAAATTCTTCTCCTAAGTATTTATCAAAAGGAAATTTATATATTCACATAAAACTTGTACACAATATTCATAGCATTATTCATAATACAAAAAAAAAAATGTTCCTCAACAGGAGAATGGATACATTTTGGTAAATTCACACAAAGGAATGCTATTTCAAAAAAAAAAAAAAGTTAACAATTGATACCTGGAATAATGATGATAAACCTCAGAAATTTAACTTTGAGTGAGAGAATCTAAACACCAAGATAATATTGTAAGTTTCTATCTGTGTGAAGTACAAGAAATCAGAAAGTAGTTGCCTGACTGTAGAGATGAGAATAAAACTGAAAGGAGTGCCAAGGATTTGGGGGAGTAATTGAATGCTCTGTATCCTGTCCTGGGTGTTGGTTATATAGGCACATATAATTGACAAAAGGTATAAAGCTTCATGTAAGACCTGCACATTTTTTAATATATAAATTACATTTTGAGGAGAACATCAAGATAGAAGAGCAGGGCATGTA
This sequence comes from Aepyceros melampus, assembly GCA_006408695.1. Taxonomy (NCBI): domain Eukaryota; kingdom Metazoa; phylum Chordata; class Mammalia; order Artiodactyla; family Bovidae; genus Aepyceros; species Aepyceros melampus. Next base: position 233,505 of record SJXQ01012643.1, read on the forward strand.
ACTCACCTCCTCCCACAAAGACATCAAAAATACATCTGTATGTAGAATACTTTTCACTGAAAACCAATTGGAAATTGTTAGACTCCTATACAACCAAAATTGTAAAAAAAAAAAAAAAAGCCACATGGAATCAGGTACAAAAAAAAAGGAAATTAAAAAATATCCATCTAGAACTTAAACAATAATTTGGCAAATTTTCCATCTGGTAGGCTGAATTTCAGTAATTACTCTCCAGCAAATGGACCTGCTCCCAGGACTCAATGACTGTAAACTATTTGTGCTTAACTTTGCATTTAGAGATATGGAAATTTAAACTTCAATTATAATTTATCTTGGTCAGATATTTTTCAAATTACAAATGATTGTGCTTCTTATAACATTTGAAACATATTCCATCTGTATGGTCCCACCCACAAACCCATGGTAGCTCCTCTACTTTTCTCCATGTTCACATGGATATACATATGTGTACTTGTACACTCACAACACTCATAGGCATATAGTTTATCATTCTCTGCTTTAAACATGGGATCATAAAGTAACGTTTCTTTCCATCTTTGTTTTATCTTGCTTAGCAAAACTTCACAAAATCCTACCAAGTCAACTTTTGAAAAGTATGCATAGTAGTCCATGGTATTAGTGCATCAGAGTCATTTATTTATTTCTCTCACTTAGAGAGTGGGGGGTCATTCCCAGTTTGTGATCCCATCAGAATTGTTGTAATAAATGGCTTTGTGTTTTTAGGCCATAGAACCTTTACTCTATGGAACAAGTTGAGAGACATCTTTGTTTCAGATAGATGCAAGTATGTATTTCTTTTGCAGTTTGCAAAACACCTAAAAAGATAGGTTTTTATTTTAAAATGTTACTCTGCATCACTAGTGTGTTAGATTGGGTTCCTGAGAAACAGGCTCCAGGAAGGAAATTTGCATTTTGGGAGATTGACTGGGAAGGATACACAGTAGAAACAACACCTGCAGGGGAGGGAGGGGTAGGGGGACAGGATTGAGCAGAGGGAGAAGGCAAGTCATGATGGAGTTATACCAGATTCTCATCTGATCCAACAAGCAGTTCTGTTGCTGGGCTGGCCTTTCACAGTGGTCCACAAGTGAGGCTGGGGGCCTGGGCTTTTGTAGTTCTGTGTAAATCTGTTATTGGATGTTGACTGCCCTTGGGGGAGAGACATAACCTTCAGAGAGGCAACCCTTTTGGACCAAGACCAACGCTCAGAGGGGACTGCAGCTGTGAGCCATCCACAGCCAGTGCTCCTGGAAGCTGGGGACATAGTGCCTTGGTCCTGAAGAGTTATCTAGGCAGTGTACCACAGCATTTCCTATGGCCAAAAATTAAAAACTCAAATAATGCTTAACATTTACTGAATGCTAGAAGGAGGCCAATTAGTCAATAGTCAATTGGCTGGAAGCCAGTTTTTTTTAAATGACCCCAAATTATGGAGGTTTGCTGGGTCAAATAGTAGGTGTCTTTGTATTTAAAAAATGATGCCAGATTGGTTTCTCAAACAGGTATATGACTTGCATTATCTTGCTCTGCTGCCAATATTTCAGTTAACTGTTTCACAGAGTCAGGTATAAGGCAGCATGGAATTTCCTAACCTCTGTTAGACTGGGGAATGCATGCTCAATATAAAGATCTTGAAGTTCAGTCCTTTAAAAGGCTACTATGTTGGCCAAATAAAACATCTATAGCAGCTAGAGTTGACTTCCCTGGTTTAAAAGGAATATCTATCATGGAACAGAAAACTGCCTAGCCAAGTGAATGGAGACTGCTATTTCACAACAAGGGACAGCAGGAATGAGTCACACAGTTATCTGTGATGCTCGTTTTTATTTGGGGCAGGATTAGAGATTGGAGAGTGTTGATCTTATGAACAACAAGTATTTTATTTAAATTTTTTTCCTTCCAAATCTATGGTGCAGATACATGTTATGGTAGAACAGATGCTTCGCTTAAAGGCATTCAAATTATGCCAGAGCAGTCTTGGATTAGAAAATTCTGTGCTAGAAACAGAGCTTTCCTGCCACCCCTCCCCATTGTCTTTTTAGAATAGAAAGTCACTTACCACACTCACTGAATGCTTACTATATATTAAATACTGTGCCAAGACTTGGAGTTCAGTGGTGAACTAGAGGCGAAGACCCTGTATATAGAGTGCATGCTAAGTCGCTTCAGTCGTGCCAACTCTTGGCAACCCCATGGACTATAGCCCACCAGGCTCCTCTGTCCATAGAGTTTTCCAGGCAAGAATGCTAGAGTGGGTTGCCATGCCCTTCTCCAGAGGATCTTCCCGACCCACGGATCAAACTCGAATTTCTTATGTCTCCTCCATTGGCAGGTGGATTCTTTACCACCAGGGCCACCTGGGAAGCCAGTGTATATATAGAAAAAGGAAAGGAAAGTCGCTCAGTTGTTTCCGACTCTTTCCGACCCCATGGACTATAGCTTACCAGGCTCCTCTGTCCATGGGATTTTCCAGGCAATAGTACTGGAGTGGATTGCCATTTCCTTCTCCAGGGGATCTTCCTGACCCAGGGATCAGGGTATATATAGAGGGAGACATTAAAAAAAAATCATAACAGAATAGAAGTAATTGCAAGTTGGAATAGGTGTCATGAAGGAAACAGGCAAAGAGTTGAGAAACAACATTGAAAAGTTCAGTTCAATCGCTCAGTCGTGTCTGACTCTTTGCGACCCCATGAATCACAGCACGCCAGGCCTCCCTGTCCATCACCAGGCAGAGCACATAAAATGCCAGGAAGACAGAGAATGGCTTGGAATAAGAACATAGGTTCTGATGGTTGTTGTTCAGTCACTAAGTTGTGTCCAACTCTTTGCAGCCGCGTGGACTACAGTAATCCAGGCTTCCCTGTCCTTCAGTATATCCCAGAGTTTGCTCAAGTTCGTGTCCATTTATTTGGTGATGCCATCTAATTATCTCATTCTCTGTTGCTGTCTTCTCCTTTTGCCTTCAGTCTTTGCCAGCATAGGCTCTGGGCCCATGTCAATTCTGACTGACCTCATTGACTGGCTTCATGAACTTGAACAAGCCTTTTAACAGCTTCCTGGCTGATTCTCTTATTTGTAAAGTAGTGTTACCAGTGTATACCTCAGAGACTCTTGCATGCATGCTCAGTTCTGTCTGACTCTTTGCAACTCCATGGACTGTAGCATGCTGGGTTCCTCTCTCCATGGGATTTTCCAGGCAAGAATACTTGAGTGGGTTGCCATTTTCTTCTGTAGGGGATCTTCCTGACCCAGGGATTGAACCCACATTTCCTGTTTGGAAGGCAGATTCTTTACTGCTGAGCCATCAGGGAAGACCCACAGACTCATGATAATTCAATGTTTCCAAATATAAAGCGCTTAGGATTATGCCTGGCACATAGTAAGTATCCAGTAACTCAGATTTCCTTATTATAATTGAGATTTGATTATATGAATCACCAAAAAGTAAATTGTAAAATGAAATGCAAAGCAAGGCAACATTTGAGAGAGGCTGCATGTGTTTATTGTACAGGAATGGTGGTTTCTGCAGTCCTGTTTACCATTTTCCTCATGCTTTTTGCTATAGAATAATGAACTAAAATGTCTAGGACACACAATGCTGTTTCAAGCCCCTGTGGTATTTCCTGAGCATAGAGTGCCTTCCTTGCCCCATTTGTCTTACCTTCAACCCTATGAGTTTTCTTTCAAATTCAGGTTCATCTAGCACCTTTCCAGGAAACCATATCTGCCTCTCTTTCCCCCTATTTAGTCAATTACACCTTCTTCTGTATAAGATCTGCACATTGCAGAGAGTGGAATTCTGTGAACCACCACTGTGTTCTGATCTGTTTCCATGGCGCTGTCTCATATGAAGTCATGAGCATCTCAAAGATGGTAACTCGATGTCACACTCATCTCTCCAGCTTCACAATTTAACACAGTGAGTAATGCATAGTAGTAGCTCAGACAGTAAAGAATCTGCCTGTCAATTCAGGAGATGCAGTTTTGGTCCCTGGATCTGGAAGATCCCCGAAGAAGGAAATGGCTACCCACTGCAGTATTCTAGCCTGGAAAATCCAATGGACAGAGGAGCCTGGTGGCTACCATCCATGGGGGTCTCAAAGAGTCAGAAATAACTTAGCGACTTTCACTTCACAATGCATAATAGATTTTCAGTAATTATCTGTTGAATGAATGAATAAATAAATGAATATTTTCATTAGCATCTTTCATAACTGTTTTTGGTTAATTTTCAGCAATTACCCAGATGAGTGGGTGAATTAGTACTGTAGTAAAGAGAGAAAGAGGCAATCACATTGCCTATGAGAAATAGTAGTAGCTAATGCTGATTGCTAGCTTCTTGTACATACTATGTTTAATCTGCTTAACAACTCTATTAGATAATTTTGATTATAATCCATGTTTTCAGAAGTGGAAAATGAGGCTTGAAGAAGTTAAGCTTTTGTTCTGGATAGTAAGCCAGTAAGTGGTCGAACCAAACATTGCTCCCATGACCGAGGATGAGATGGCTGGATGGCATCATGGACTCAATGGACGTGAGTCTGAGTGAACTCCGGGAGTTGGTGATGGACAGGGAGGCCTGGTGTACTGCGATTCATGGGGTCGCAAAGAGTCGGACATGACTGCGCGACTGAACTGATTACACTATTTGAGCTTTAGCTAGCTACAGTAACATTGTTTTAGAATCTAATCCATGTTTTCAGAAGTGGAAAATGAGGCTTGAAGAAGTTAAGCTTTTGTTCTGGATAGTAAGCCAGTAAGTGGTCGAACCAAACATTGCTCCCATGACCGAGGATGAGATGGCTGGATGGCATCATGGACTCAATGGACGTGAGTCTGAGTGAACTCCGGGAGTTGGTGATGGACAGGGAGGCCTGGTGTACTGCGATTCATGGGGTCGCAAAGAGTCGGACATGACTGCGCGACTGAACTGATTACACTATTTGAGCTTTAGCTAGCTACAGTAACATTGTTTTAGAATCATGATATTTGAAATGTATTATGATAAAATGATAGAAATACTAAAGTTTTTATGGTCAAATAAAGTGGAGAATACATATTCCTTTTGAGTTGTACAATATACTGTAACATGTTCAAAACTCTAAAATGTCCTGTAATAAAGGACTTAATTGCTTTCTTGTTCATTTGCCAAGTTTGTCTGACTATTTGTGAACTCATGGACTGCAGCATGCCAGGCTCCTCTGTCCATCGCTATCTCCTGGAGATAGCAGACTCATGAATTCTCAAATTCATATCCATTGAGTTGGTAATGCTATCTAACCATCTTAACTCTGCTGTCCCCTTCTCCTTTTACCCTCAATTTTTCCTAGTATCAGGGTCTTTTCCAATGAGTTAGTTCTTTGCATCAAGTAGCCAAAGTATTAGAGCTTCAACATTTGTCCTTCCAATGAATATTCGGGGTTGATTTCCTTTAGGATCAATTGGTTTCATTTCCTTGCAGTCCAAGGGACTCTCAAGAGTCTTCTCCAGAACTGCAATTCAAAAGAATCAGTTTTTTCCTACTCAGTCTTCTTTATGATACAACTCTCACATTTACACATGATTATTGGATAAATCATGGCTTTGACTATTCAGACCTTTGTTGGCAAGATGATGTCTGCTTTTTAATATGCTGTCTTGGTTAGTCATAGCTTTCCTTTCAAGGAGCAAGTGTCTTTTAATTTCATGTCTGCAGTCACTATCCACAGTGATTTTGGAGCCCAGGAAAATAAAATATATCAATGCTACCACTTTTCTCCTTCTATTTGTCATGAAGCACCAGTACTGAATTCATGATCTTAGTTTTTTTAATGCTGAGTTTCTAGCCAACTTTTTCACTTTCCTCTTTCACCCTGACCAAGAGGCTCTTTTAGTTCTTCATTTTCTGCTCTTACAGTGCTGTCATCTGCATATCTGAGATTGTTGATATTGCTTACTTACACAGATTCAGTTGATGCAATTTTTTCATGAGAACACTAAAAAGGGGTTCTGGTCACCAAGTCCACAGAAGGATCACCCACACATCCAACAACCCATTCTATGACCCTGGTGAGGTGTCTTACAATTTAATTCTGACACTACCCAAAGACAGCATCACTTTCCCTCACATTCCTCAAGGGCTCAGTCCTACAAAACTGACTTCCCTTTCAGATGCCAGTGGAAAGCATAGGTTATCATCTGTGTTTCTGAACAGCTAGCTATAAGTCTGAGTTTCCTTATTTGGTTTAAATTAATTTCCTACAGTGGCTCACAGAACTCAGAAAGATTTTACTTACTAGATTACCAGTTGATTGGACAAGGCATGGGGAAGGGGTGTGGGGCTTGCTGAACTTCTCTAGGTGCACCCCCCTCCCACACCTCTATATGTGCACCACCCTATAAGCTCCTTTTGGGTTTTTTTTAAAAATTTAAGAGTCAAGGTTGGATTTTCAAAAATACAATATTAAAGAAAAGAAGAAGAACAAGAAGAAAAAAAAAAAGTCACAGGAATTATTAATGACCAACACCAACAGCCACTCAAAAAAACAAACAAAAAATTGTATACATATGTATATATGGCATTTGCTTTAAAAATTAGGGTCTTTTTTTTTGAAAAGTGATAGTAGGTTAAAAAATTAAAATTAAAAGAGTAATAGAGGACTTAAAATTTAAAAAAAAGGAGAAGAAAAAAATAGGAAGGAAAAACAGTCAAACAAAAACATCTACCAAAAAAAAATAATAATAATAAAAAGAGAGAACAGTCGAAAAAATAGTAACAATATTTCTGGGACTTTTTCTAGTGTTGTAGGCAGTGTGGGGTCACTTCCAAGGTGGTTCCCGCTGTTCAGCTTCCTCTGTTTGCTGGTCTCTTCAGTGTCCTATTTCTGCCCTAACACAGAGGGGCGGTAGCAGTCACTCTTTTTTTTTTTTTTTTTCTTTTTTAGGCTCACTTGGTCAGTCGTGCTGTGGGGAGGGAGGGATGCTGCTACCAAATAGCTCTGGCGTGTATTCGCAGTGTCTCAGCCCCGCCGAGCCTGCCCCTACACCCGGCGCACAATGCTCAGGCTCTACGTTTCTCCGCCGGGGACCGTCTGAGGCCAGCCCTAGGCTGCAGGCACCTCCCTGGTCTAAGCCTCTCAGGCTCAGCGCCCAGGTAGTCGCAGACTCGATTGGGCCCGCGCTTTGTGCCCTTCCCAGGACCGAGCAGCTCAGGAGTTCGGCGAGTGCAGTCGTGTGGCTTATCATCCTCTCCTGCTACTCAGTTTTCTGGGTGTAACCCGGGACTCCTTGTCAGGCAAATTGTAACTGTCCAGCACCCCAGGAAGTCTCAGTTAGGAAAGAAGCCTGCTTGTAGTTTGATCAGCAAAGTCCGTCTGGGGCTGCGATTGCCACGTTCCAGCCCTTATGGCTCTGGCTGCCTGTCGCCGGTGGGGGCTGGTCTGAGCCGGCTATTTCTGTTCCGTCTTTTGTTCTGTGCGCAGTCCTGGCGATATCCCATGTTCGAGCTTTTCACGTGGTAACTGTCCCACAGTCTGGTGTGCTAGCCTCAGTTAGTTCGCTCTGGTTACGCGCGGGCGTTCCGGCCTGATTCTTAAGAAGCCTCCTCCCCAGCCCCCACTTGCTAGTGGCGGATGCAGGCGTCTGCTCTGCTTCTCGGCTGGGGGAATTACCATTGGGCTCGTAACCTGTTGGTCTTAATCACCATTTATTTTTCTTCCCTGTTACGTGCCTCCAAGACTCACCACAGATTCGGCAGTGAGAGTATTTCCCGGTGTTTGGAAACTTCTCTCTTTTTAAAACTCTCTTCCTGGGACAGGACTCCCTTCCTGGGACAGAGCTCCCTCCCTACCTCCTTTGTTTCTTTTTTCATCTTTTGTGTTTTTCCTACCTGTTTTTGAAGACAATGTTCTGCTTTTTGGATGCCTGATGTCCTCTGCTCGCATTCAGAAGTTGCCCTGTAGAATTTACTCAGTGTTGAGATGTTCTTTTAATGAATTTGTGCGGGAGAAAGTGGTCTCTCCGTCCTATTCCTCTGCCATCTTAGGCGCCCCCCCCCCCCAGTTGCTTCTTAATTGACTGGTAAAACTTAATTTTTCTATTAAAAGATATAACTTTCAATTGCCTTCTTAGACAGTGGGTTTGCAACAACCTAACTTTGAGTTATATCATTACCATATCCCAAGAGAATATCATATTCTCTTCATTAAAAGAGCTTCCATTCATTTTCAGGTATTCCTTCATAAAAATCTACCACACTTACCTGGGAAAACCCATAGTTTGGGTCTGTGAAACAGGTTCCACACTGAAAGTTGACTCAGTTAAGAAGTCTCAGGCCAACTCGAGACCACATAGTTTGTGCCCGCTATACATTTATGTATTGGCCTTGCAGGCAGGTGACATAAGGATGAGCAGAATGTGCATCAGCTGGTCTAGCACTACTCACAACAGCCCTGGAAAAATGGTGACTAGAACCTCACAGAGTCCTGTAGAACCTGCAAAATTCAGCTGTATTGCAGTCTTAAAGCCACAAATATTGTTACTCCTTTCAAGGTCCAAAAGCACTAAGCTTTGCTCCACCTGAAATTATTCGGCCAAGCTGTGCCTATGAATCTCAAGGTCTTACTGTCACAGTCTTACCTAAAGGCATATATATCCAGGAAGGCTAAAGTCACCTACACTGCCTGACTGCATCTAAGGCACAGGTGCTCATAGCCTTGCCTGAATAAAAACTGTCACTTTCCTAGGACAAAGTTATGTGCTTCAGTGACCCATCAAAGTCAAAATCCCACCTGGCCAATTTACCAAAGCCTGAGGCCTAATGCCACCCACCCAGGGAGCATGAGTTAAAAGCCAATAATAAAATGATTTTAAAAAAACACAGCCATATGTTGTGCTATAGAGAGTTACTACCCACCAAAGTAAAAAAAACCATGACTTCCACCTCTGCCACTGCTTGGAAGCCAAAACCCTCTTGGATTGTTTTAGGATCTGGCTTTGGTAATGTACCTCTACCTCCACAATTCTCTTCTCCCCAGCTTCTATTCCTGACCTGTTGTCAAGGTGTCTGATCCAATATATAAGATTCAGAGATTCGCATGTTAAACATATAACACTCTTCTCCCCTTACTGACATTCAAAACCAAATGAGAACTGATTACAATGTTAGGAGGATGCAGACATCACCTTTATGACTAAGGAAATTGTTGGGGTAATGACTTACACGTGCAGTCACAGTGAATTCCTAACACTGCAACTCATGGTCAGGTTATCTACCATATGTTAGAGAGGAAAACAGAATACCATATTCATCTAACAAAAAATGTGTAAAGCATGCCATTATTTTATGCACCCCTAAGAAAGAAATGAACCCTGTCTATCATTTAGACTAGGACCTGCCATTAGTCATAAGATGTATGTTTATTCAGAGATGCTCAGTTATTTTAAAAGTGTGTCTTGGCATAGAGAACAGACTTGTGTTTACCAAGGGGAGGAGAAGGATGGATTGGAGTTTGGGATTAGCAGATGCAAACTACTGTACATAGAATGATAAACAAGGTCCTACTGTATAGGGAACTATATTCAATATCCCAAGGTAAACCATAATGGAAAAGAATACGAAAAAGAATATATGTTTATATATATATCTATAACTGAATCATTTTGCTGTACAGTAGAAACTATCACAACACTGTAAATCAACTATACTTCAATAAAATTTGTGTTTTTTTTAATGTGTCTTACATAGAGAACAGACTTATGGGCATGGCAGGAGGGGAGAAGGGAGAGGGTGAGATGTATGGAGAAAGTAACATGGAAACTTACAACACCATATGTAGAACAGACAGCCACTGGGAACTTGCTATAGGACTCAGGGAAGTCAAACAGGGCTTTGTGACAACATAGAAGGGTGGGATGGGGAAGGGGATGGGAAGGGGGGAACATGACTGTACCCATGGCTGATACTTGTTGATGTTTGACAGAAAACAGACAAAAAAACTCTGTAAAGCAATTATCCTTCAATTTAAAAATAAATATTTTTTTTAAAATGTGTCTTAGAATTGAAGAGACATGAAAACAGGATCTCTACAAGCTGGCAGATGCCACAAAAAGTAAAGGGAAAGCGGGTGTGCTGCGTGTGCGCTCCCACTCTCCCTGCACATGAATATGATGGTGGACTCCTCCACTGAGGAGCAGCGAGAAAGGGACAGGCCAGGCAGAGCTATCCTAATGCACAGAGGCTTGGAAATACGACGCACGGAGAAAAGAGATGCCCTCACTCAACCAAAAATTAATGTTCTGTTTCAAAGAATCTGCAATAGTATGAAAGACGATGCCAAAAGTAATCTTGAAAACTTTTCATACAGAAAAAAAATAAAATGCTTGTCCTTCACAGAAGACAAGTTCTGCAGGAAAAAAAAGAAACCTAAGTATGAAGTTAATATTTATTTTGAAAGACTGGAAACAATATTTCCACAAGGCAGTTTCAATTTTAAGAGGATAATTAGAGCCAGTAAATACGTTGGGGCTATCATTTGCAATTTTCAAGCATTGACTCAGCATTTTAAACAATCAATAGAAACAGGATCTAGAACTTGATTTTATCAGAATAACACAGTTGGTCTAATGAGTTTAATCAATCTTGACTATTCATTTATCTGAATGGTCTCATGGTAACTCTCCTTCTAAATCAGAAATATTACAGTCTTAGTCTCTGTAGCAAGAACAGAGTGTTGATTTTCAGCTTTCAGTTGACCAGAAGCATGCTAGCTCAGCATTATGGATTAAGGGACATTCAGGAATCTGGTGAAAATCACCACTAAAAGCAAACATATAGGTATTATAGAAAAACAGCACTGCATGACTGTCAAGGGCCTCATCTGTGGAGTCCGGAAGACCTGAGCTCTAACATGAACCCACTACTCACTAAATGGGCAGAATACTCACTTCACTTCAGCTGCTTCATCTATATAGAGTATTAATATTTGCTCCCTCTCATAACTGTTGTATGAATTAGAAGGAAATGTATGTGAATCACCAGCACAATGCCCGATCCATAGAAGATGGTCAAAAAACAGAAATACTTAATTTTTGCTATGGGAAAATACACACCACAGATACAGCTTACACACGAGATGGATACTGTTTTCCAGTATGGCAATGATTAGTGCAGTTCACAGCCGGTTCAGGTCCTCCGCCTTGTGGACACGGGGTAGAATGGCATCTCTGCCTCCTTAAAACAGTTTCTGGAATTGCTTCCACCCAATGAGCTGTGAATAAAATTTATATGTGTCTCTTGCTGGTCAGTACATTTAAATATTGATGTGGGACCCTCGAGCTCTTTCTTTCCCTTTGCCACAACTGACAGGGTTCCATAGGGTGAGTGGCTGCTCCTTCAGCTTGGATCCCAGAGTGAGGACAATATGAAACAGAGCTGCTAGTCAACCTTCAAACAACATGTACTATGAGTGTTGTCATAAACCAGCAAGGTTCAGGGATTGCTATTACTGCAGCATAATTTGGTCAGTCCTACAAATACACCTAATTAATCTCACCTCTGAGAATTACATGTTTTATAATTACATTATTGTAATATCAGTTTTTATATGTCCTACATCTTCCTTCTATGGTTATCATCAAGCAGATTGTTGGCAATATTGCTGAAATTCATTCATTCAGCAAGTATGTTCCATGCACTGTGCTATATTCCAGGCAAAGAACACTGAACAAGAAGACATAGTACCTTTCCTGATCGTTCATTATGAAGTTGACTGGATCATGGAGGAAGGAGGAGATCACAGATAATAACCAAAAAATTCTCTTAAGATTTTGGCTTATTTAATTTTAGTTTATATAGAGATCAATCACCATATACTCCCAATCATTACAGTCACAATAGGTACACAATCTTATTAATTTTCAGATTACCTGAAACTTTCAGTCATGCTATTACTCCTTAAAGTAAAAACTTACCTGAGAGAGAAAATCATTACCAGGCTAAAGCCCTTAGTAGGGACGGTTTATTTGCTAAAATTTTTCACAAATGGCAAAGCTACTAAAGATGAAAGCTCTGTGAAAGGGAAAAGGAAATACTCAACAGAATTTTGAAGGGGAATGAAGTTTAGGTATATAAGGAACAACCTAAATATAGACCACCGGTAAGCACAGCGTGGTTTGTGGTAAAATGTGAGAAGCAGAAAAGCATCATTCAGTGAAAAGGAATAAGGAGAGGCAAGATAGGATCTTAGAAAACATACTGGATTTAAAATCCATTAGCTTGATTAAGGTTCTGACTTTACTGCTCATTTACTGTATGACCTAGAATAAGTCAGTTAACTTTTTCTCTGCCTTAGATTCTTCATCCAGAAAATATGGACAGTGGCTTAAAAAAACTCAATAAGTTTTCTAGACATGAAAGCATTTCAAAAACCCAAAAGTGCTGGTCAAGGGGGAAATGTTTCTATTTGGGAATTTGGGATTAGCTGATGCAAACTATTATATACAGAATGGATAAGCAATGATGTCCTACCATATAGCACAGGGAACTATATTCAAATCCTTAATAAACCATAATGGAAAGGAATTTTATAGTTAAATGATAGCCTTTTCCTTCTCCAGGGCATCTTCCCAACCCTGGGATCAAACCCAGGTCTCCCACATTGCAGGCAGATTATCAGCTAAGCCACAAGGCAAGCCCAAGAATACTGGAGTGGGTAGCCTATCCCTTCCCCAGCAGATCTTTCTGGTCTAGGAATCAAACTGGGATCTCCTGAATTGCAGGTGGATTATTTATCAAATGAATTATCAGGGAAACCCTACTATATAGTATAGGGAACTATATTCAATATCCTATAATAAACCATAACGGAAAGGAATATATATATATGTATATACACACACATATATACACAAAACTGAATCACTTTTGCTGTACAGCAGAAACTAACACAACATTATAAATCAATGAGATTCACTGATTCACCACAACTATTTCTGCAAGACAGAAAGTAAAAGAGGTCAATAGTTTCTATCCTATGATAAAGTGACAAGGCTTCTGAGTGTTTTACTTTGTATGTCAACCAGAAGAGCTACAAGGGCACTCCTAGAATAGTCATTCCTTCTCACCTGCATTCCAATAACTCATTCCAATATTCACTATGGAGAATTCAGTATTTGGAATAGTGAAATACTCAATAGCTCATTCCAATACTCATCCATATTCCAATAGTTTTCAGTGGAAGAAAAAGGAGTTGAGTTACAGCAGACAACAGAATTCAGAATAATGTGAGATACACCTTCAAGAATGACAGCCAGCTGGAAGATCCTCATGAGTTCTGGGCAGAAAAAAAAGTTTGAGACGCATTCAGTCAGCTGACGTCTTGGTAAGCCTTTCACTATTCTTATTCAACTATTCTCTGATCTATTCGTATTCCTGGAACATCCATTTAGGAAACACACTATTAGAGAATAGATGGGCAAGAGCAACTTTATTACTTGAGCAATACTCTAAGGAACAAAAAAAATACTGCATTTAAGATACAAAAAGGGATTTGCAAACCTTAAGAACCACAACTTTCACTGTATTCTAATCAGGGAGGTGGGAGAGGGGTTCAGGATTGGGAACACGTGTACACCCATGGCGGATTCATGTTGATGTATGGCAAAACCAATACAATATTATAAAGTAAAAATAATAATAATAATGAACAGTGTCTCACATGTAAGGAATTTAATATTTATTTACCCAATAAACGTGGTTGCGTGAATGAAATTTTAAAAAAAGAAAATGGATGGAAATCTTCTCACAAAAAAAAAGAGTACATGAATTCTACAACTTTTAGAATAAAAATAATTATGCTTTAGGAAAAATAATGGATCACAATAGTAAAGAATTGTGACTACCATGTAGTTTTAATCAATGTTTCCTCTGGAACTTTAATCCAACTTTCCTTCTCAGGCTAAAGATTCTCATTTGAACAGAATGGATTTTATGTGTAGTTGTTACTACTAGTTTGACATAACTTCTAATTGAAATGTCATGCCCTCAGCGATGGAGTCTCCACTACCAAACCAAACTAGAAGGTAAAAACAACTGCCTTATTAAGGTTTTGACTCAATAATTCCAGCAAAATATGTTTTGCCTGAGAAAAAATTTTCCTGAAATCTTGAATTAATTTTATTACATTCTGGACTAGAAATGACAGCAAATCTTAATATCTTACATTGCCATTTTGTGGTATCCCCACCTATAAAGAGAATTTTTCTTCTTTTACAGTGTCCTTACACTAGATCAGACCAAAACAATTCTAATTGAAATGGACATGGTTTTTCTTATGAAAAGATTTCCCAATAGGCCCATTGACTTTCACATTAAAAAAATGCTTATAAACCTAGAGAAGTTATTAAATATTGCTTAAACATATAAAAGGTTAAAGGAGGAAATATAGAGACAGAGGAAGCAATTTTTTGTTTGTTTGCTTTTGTTTTCAATGAAAAGTACATTTCCAAAGTAGCAAGTTAAAACAAATTTAAAAGCAGAATATTGTGGATGAGAGTAAAATAACCTGAAATATGATACTGAGAACTTGTGACATCTCCCCGGTCATAAGGGTTCTGGTTGGAACATTCCTAAAAATAAAGCTTATATTGATTGAAAGCATTTTTCTGGCTGTATGTTCCGTAACATCCAGAACTATACTGAACTAATCTATCCTCACACCTAGCAGATAGCACACTGCCTGGCATGGAGCAGGCCCTCAGTAAATATTTATTATTAAATGAGTCCCCAGAATAGAACCACTAGAGGGATATCTCTGCACAACATTCATGCTTGAGGATCCACTTTTTTTTTTGCATACTTGAAAGTGCATTTACTCTTTACTGAGCAGTCTTCCAAATAAGGAGATGTTAAGGAAATTATTCTCTGGAATTTGTACTTATACCTATTGATAGAAACAGTTTGCACTGCAACTTAGCATTTTCTTTAAAAGGAAACATAATTTTAAGCCCTAAGAGTATTAAATAATCCATATTTCTTTCAGATAAAGCATGAGCCAGATATTAAATTAATTAATAATAGGAACTACACTTCACCTTTATCCAAAAGAGTCACTTGGCCACAGCCTATAAAAGAACAAGGAGTGATGCTCTCAATAGGTAACTACAAAAATTTTCCCTTCCATGACAGATCTATTTATGTCCCCCCAATTTCGAGTCAAAATTAGACTTGAATTAGACTTGAGTTTGGGAGTAGCAGAGGCAAACTATTATATATAGGATGGATAAACAACAAGGTCCTACTATATGTAACAGAGAACCATATACAATATCCAATGAAAAACTATAATGGAATAGAATATGAAAGAGTATATATATGTATAATGATCTCTCTTTGCTGTACAATAGAAATGAACACAACATTGTAAATCAACTACATTTAAATAAATTTTTTAAAAAATTAGACTATGGACTGGAACACTATCTCCAACATAGAAATGATTTAAGAGGGAAGCAGTGAGATTACTCCCCAAGTCAGACACTTTAGGCCAGCTGACTCAGCTGCCAGCTCCATTCACCCTCTTTCTTGATACTTGACACTAAAGAAGCTAGAAAAGCAAATTGATGTTTCGAACCTACTATGTAGCTAGGGCAGTCATATGGAGAGGTCTGGCCAGTTAGACATAAATGATATTATTATGTTTTATAAATTCATTTATTTTTAACTGAAGGATGGAGCTTCCCTGGTAACTCAGTTGGTAAAGAATCTGCCTGAGATGCAGGAGACTCTGGTTCTATTCCTAGGTCGGGAAAATCCCCTGGAGAAGGGATAGGCTACCCACTACAGTTTGTTTACAATATTGTGTTGGTTTCTGCTCTACATCAACATGAATCAGCCGGAGATATACATATGTCCCTTCCCTCTTGAGCTTCCTTCCCACCTCTCACCCCGTCCCACCCCTCTAGGTTGTCACAGAGCCCCAGTTTGAGTACCCTGAGTCACACAGCAAATTCCCACTGGCTCTCTATTTTATATATGGCAATGTATATGTTTCCATGCTACTCTGTCCCTTCATCTCACCCTCTCCTTCCCTCACCACACTGTGTCCATAAATCTATTCTCTATGTCTGCATCTCCAATGCTGTCCTGCAATTAGGTTTGTCAGTATCTTTCTCAATTCCATATATGTGTGTTAATATATGATATTTGTTTTCCTCTTTCTGACTTACTTTACTCTGTAAGTAACAGGCCCTAGGTTCATCCACCTCATTAGCACTGTTCCTTCTATGGCTGAGTAATATTCAATTGTGTTTATGTACCACAACATTTTTATTCATCCATCTGTCGATGGACATCTAAGTTGCTTACATACCCTAGATATTGTAAATAGAGCTGTAATGAACACTGGAGTACACGTGTTTTTCTCAATTATGGTTTTCTCAGGGTATATGCTCAGTAGTGGGATTGTTGAGTCATATGATAATTTTATTCCTAGTTTAAGGAATCTCCATTCTGTCTTCCATAGTGGCTGAATCAATTCATATTCCCACCAACAGTGCAAGAGCATTCCCTTTCTCCACATCTTCTCCAGAATTTATAATTTGTAGATTTTTTGATGATGGCCTTTCTGACTGGTATAAGGTGAATCTCACTGTAGTTTTGATTTACATTTCTCTAATAATGAGCAATGTTGAACATCTTTTCATGTGTTTATTGGCCATCTGTATGTCTTTTTTGGATAAATGTCTGTTTAGGTCTTGTTCACATTTTGACTGGGTTGTTTGTTTTTCTGGTATTTAGTTGCACGAGCTGCTTGTACGGTTTGGAAATTAATCCTTTGTCATCTATCTCATTGTTATTATTTTATCCCACTCTGAGGGTTGTCTTTTCACCTTTTTGTGGTTTTCTTTGCTGTAAAAAAGTTTTAAGTTTAATTAGGCCCCATTTGTTTATTTTTGTTTATATTTCCATTACTCTAGGAGGTGGGTCATAGAGGATCTTGATGTGATTTATGTTATAGAGTCTTCTGCGTATGTTTTCCTCTAAGAGTTGTATAGTGTCCAGCCTTTCATTTAGGTCTTTAATTCATTTTGAGTTTATCTTTGTGTATGGTGTTAGGAAGTGTTCTAATTTCATTCTTATACATGTAGCTGTCTAGTTTTCCCAGCACCACTTATTGAAGAAACTATCTTTGCCCCATTGTATATTCTTACCTTCTCTGTCAAAAACAACGTGCCCATAGGTACGTGGGTTTATCTCTGGGCTATCTTGTTCCATTGTTCTATATTTCTCTTTTTGCACCAGTACCATACTGTCTTGATGACTGTAGTTTTGTAGTATAGTCTGAAGTCAAGAAGGTTGATCTCTCCAGCTCCATTCTTCTTTCTTAAGATTGCTTTGGCTATTCTGGGTCTTTTGTGCTTCCATACAAATTGTGAAATATTTTGTTCTAGTTTTGTGAAAAATGCCATTAGTAATTTGATTAGATGTAATAATTTTCTGATAGTATCTTTAGCATTTTCTATGTATAGTATACTTTGTCTGCAAACAGTGAGCATATTACTTCTTATTTTTCAATCTGAATTCCTTTTATTTTGTTTTCTTTACTATGTGGTTTTGAGAAAGATCATGAATCCCAGATACCCAGGGTAAACATGCTTATGCTTCGATCCTGCTTATTCTTGCCTCCTGAATAAGTGATGTGACAGCTGGAGCTGAAGCAAGAATACTGCAACCTGAAGGAAAAGAGAGAAATGCTGGCTCTTACAATACTGAGCCACTTAACAAATACAAAAACTGCTTATTTCTACAGTCTTGATAATGAGAAAATAAACCAGGATAGCACTATTTGCTTAATCCATTGTTTGTTGGGCAATGTGTTAATTGCTGCCAAAAAGCATGTCTAACTGCTACGCTTCCCTTTCTCACACATGTATTTCAATTTTAGTTTTGAAGTGCTAAATTTGTAGAACAATAAGCTCTTGCCATGGGTCATTATATTCAAAGGACATGAGGTCAGGATTTTTATCTTAATTAGTATATAGTGGCCACTTCCATAAGTTCACTCTTCTTCCTAAAGGACCTTCCTTATCTATTCTATCATATATTTTTAATGACTTGTTGACACTTCTGTTTGCCATGATCAGAACTAAAATCTTTAAGGACAAGGTCCCTATACCTTCTATCTTTGGTATCCGAGACACTTTGCAGAGTGTTTGGCACGTGATAGTCTCCAATGTCAAGTACAGATGTGAGAGGTGGATCATAAAGAAGGCTGAGCACTGAAAAATTGATGTTTTCAAATTGTGGTGCCGGAGAAGACTCTTGAGATTCCCTTAGAAAGCAAGGAGATCATCCCAGTCAATCGTAAAGGAAATCAACCCTGATATTCATTGAAAGGATTGATACTGAAGCTGAAGATTTAATAGTGTGGCCACCTGACGGGAAGAGCTGACTCACTGGAAAAGACCCTGATGCTAGGAAAGATTGAGAGCAGGAGGAGAAGGGGGAGACAGAGGATAAGATTGTTGGATGGTATCATCAACGTGATGGTAATGAATTTGAGCAAACTCCAGAAGATCGTGAAGGACAGGAAGCCTGATGTGCTGCAGTCCATGGGGTCGCAAAGAGTTGGACATAACTGAGCATGAACTGAGCATCAATGTTGGAGAAGGCAATGGCACCCCACTCAGTACTCTTGCCTGGAAAATCCCATGGATGGACGAGCCTGGAAGGCTGCAGTTCATGGGGTTGCGAAGAGTCAGACATGACTGAGCTACTTCACTCTCACTTTTCACTTTCATGCATTGGAGAAGGAAATGGCAACCCACTCCAGTGTTCTTGCCTGGAGAATCCCAGGGACGGGGGAGCCTGGTGGGCTGCTGTCTATGGAGTCGCACAGAGTCAGACATGACCGAAGCAACTTAGCAGCAGCAGCAGCAGAGCATGAATGTTACTTGATTATATACATACATACATATGTATGCGTCAGTTGCTCAGTTGTGTCTGACTTTTTGCTACTCAATGAGCTGTAACCTGCCAGACTCCTCTGTCCATGGCATTTTTCAGGCAAGATACTGGAATGGGTTGCCATTTCCTACTCCAATAACATACATATACATGTAACTAATTGGATCCTGTTCTGAATCAAATGGCTGACTTAGGGATGACCCACTCAGTATGTCATCTCTTCCAGGTATTGAAAAACAGGTACGAATTTTCAGGAAGGAAATAATCAACAAAAGACCAAAATCAATAATATCACCATATGTTTTATCTAACAACGTGCAATGTAAACCTTTGCCAAAATCTCTGGGATAAAATTTACAGGTGGAAAGGTAAATCCATTTACGCGCTTTTCCTTCTGAACCCCATCAGCAATTGTGCTCCACATCATTTACGGAGACCAGAGTCATGAGTCCAGAGTAAAAGCAGCGATTCTAACCACACATAATCTGTATAAATTGACTCCTCTGAGCAGTAGTTATGCCAAGAGCATTTCATTAACCTATAAAGCTCAGAACTTTCATCACCACATTATCCCTGCTCACCACCAAAAAAGTATTTTAAAAAAGACCTAGAAGAATCTGCCTGCAATACCGGAGACCTGGGTCCAATTCCTGGGTTGGGAAGATCCCCTGGAGAGGAGCAAGGCTACCCACCCCAATATTCTGCCCTGGAGAATTCCGTGGACTGTACAGTCCATGGGATCCAAACAGCAGGACATGACTGAGTGACTTTCACTTCAATTCAAAACTAAAAACAATTTGCTTGACATGAATACAGAATGGACACAAAACCTCTAGAAAGATCTTCCAACCGTTTTAATCTTTTCATTGATCAGATGCCTATTAAGCTTTATAACATGTCAGTAAGTTTTAAGAATTTCAGACAGAAAAGTGATTGCATGAACATCACTCCCCTCTTAAAGAGGGTGAAGCAAATTAACAATAAACCAGATTAACAATTCTAAACTCCTCTTACATAGAAATTTGGGAATACAGGCTATATCCAAGACTCGGTTTATTCAACCATCGAAGTCAATATGATCTTTTAATCTTTAAAGGTTAATTCATTCATTCAACAAATGTCTACTAAGAATGACTTCTCTGAGCCCCCAACCTCCACACACTCATCATTTCCTTAAGTACTATCAGTGAAACTTCCAATTTAATAGAGAAGACAAATAAATAAGCACTTCAATTTCTTCTGATGAGTATTTTCAAAGAATCTAATATTTTTATTAATATTTATGTTTAGTTCCTAATTTTTATTAATATTTATTCTAAAAATTAAAATATTCCAAAGAAGCTACTTGTGGGTAACAGATATTTTAATATTTGAACATTTAAGTTTAGAACTTCAATTCAGCTATTAACTATATCATCTGAAGGATAAAAGCAAAACACATAGTAAATATCCAAGAATTATTTCTTTTCTTTTTCCCTTGTGAAAGTCAGGGATGAAAATGCAAAAGAATCCAAAGCACTGCTCAGATCATTTATATACCTACAAAGTGAGTTTCACAAAGCACCACAAAAACAAATTTATTCTTTTCTCACCGCTTCCCTTGCATTTCTTGCCTATAGAGCTTATTCTTCTCCATCCCTTTGGATGTAATTGAAAGCCAGTGCCTTGACTTTTAGATTGTTCATAGATAAAAATTGCTTCCTTCACTTTAGAACCAAAAGACAAAAAAAATAAAATAAAATAACAACAATCCACTAAACTCACTAGAATTAGGTTCTATATAATGGTCAAAGTTTTCTGGGTTGAAGTTTTTCCCCTCCCCCAGCCTTGAAGAGCAGCAAGAGGAGCCAAGGAAGTCTGCAATGGGAGCTGGCAGGCTGCCTCCTCTCTGCTCAGCCAGTTCTGCATCCTCAACCTCCCTCCACCTCAATCAGGAGATGAGTCCAACGGGTCAGAGATAGAAGACATGGCAGGATAAGAAAAGTCCTATGTGAACCGCTCTCATTTAGCATTGCTTTTTCCTGGGTTTAGTAGGTGCTCAAAGCTGTCTTTTCTAATCTTGTTTTAATCAGTTCTGTGAAGACCCTTGGATCTGGAGGACTTCTGATTGCAAAGTATGACCTGCTTCGGGTGAAGCTTTCATGACTGAACAGTTACTACCCTACTTCAAGCCCCTGGCTGTCTGTACATTACCTTCAGATTTCACCTAGCCGGTTGTATGTGAATTAGGAAATGGTGTCTCGTCCAGACTGATGAATTACAAAAAAGCAACCCCCCAACCAGGTTGATGCAGCCACACACATAAGCACTGGGTCAACAGTTCTTCACCCTTCAACTAGGCACCTTTGAGCACAACCACACTGCTGCACTTCCCTGGTGGTTCAGAATGTAAAGAATCCACCTGCAATGCAGAAGACCTCAGTTCAATCCCTGGGTTGGAAAGATCCCCTGGAGGAGAGCAAGGCAAACCATTCCAGTATTTTTGCCTGGAGAAGCCCCATGGACAGAGGAGCCCGGCAGGCTATAGTCCATGGGGTCACAAAGAGTTGGACATGACTGAGCAACTAAGCACAGCACACTACCACAGTCCCACACCCTTCATAGACTGTCTAAGGGGCAGTCAAAGTTTCTCCACCGAGCCCTTCTGGTTAGAATCCAAGCAAACACATCTCCTGTTCTGTGTGCTCACCACCTCCCGCACACACATACACAGAGAAAAGGAAGCCCTTCTACCTGTCATAGGTGGCAGTGCAGTTACCTGCCAAGTTCAGCTTTATTTCAGCCCTTGGGAAACAGATCTGCACCCAGTCTCTTGCATTTTCTATTTTTCTGCTATGAATTTAAAAGCAAATCTATTACATCACCATAATTCCAGAGGAACATAGCAACGGTTTCCCTGAAGCAGCAGCACCCCTCACTAGAGTTGACATGAGGAGACAGCACGTAACTGGCCCCCATCCTCTACCTGCATATTGAGAGCACCCCCAAAACTCTCTCAATTCCAGTTTCCTATCTCTCTCAGTTTCTTGGACTTTAACTCTTTCATAATCCACATGGCTTAAAGATATTCCATTGAAACCCAGCACAGGGCATCTGAAAACTGCTTTGCCACTTGGGGTAGTTCACACCCCCTTGCCTTGAAGCACCAATCAAAATTAAGACTAGAATATTTTAACTTTTATATTGTGTAACAGTAATTAAAATCAGAACATACGAAAGATCCAAGGAGGAACATTTTGAAAGAAGTTGAAAGAGATATTTCTAAGCAAATTAGATATAAACTTTAATGTTTAAAAGATGTGCATCATGTATTTACAGAGATGTGTGTATTAGTCCTCCAGAACTGGTCACTCCTATTCTGGAAAAAGAGTTACAGAGGGCAATTTAACAGTCACATGGCACATGAGTGAGAGAAGACTGATACAGGAGATACTGGCCAGATGATTGGAGGGTTCACATAATTTAATGCCCAAACCCCACACTTTCCAGAAACAAAGTAAGCAATGGGAACTCATTAACCTGACAGGTGTTAGCCAGCACTGTTCCAGACAAACTGGACACCCCACCTTTGAATCAAAACAACTACACACCACTGACTGGAAGTAGAAGCCAGCAAAGAAATTGATCTCTGGATTGACCCAATCAATGGACATTCACATCAACAAGAACGTTAGTGAGAGTCAACTCTGGATCAGAATGGGAACATGGAAGGGATTTTTATTTGTAATTAACAATGACAACACATCAAATCTCAATGTTCTTTCTGAATGAAGGATGGTATGCTTAATGGGCCACATTCAACAGGCATTTACCAGAAGTTGGAACACAGGCTGCAAAACAACTTAAGAAGGAATATCACGATTAATCATTCAAATACATATAGATGAATTAGTAAAATATTGTTAATAAAAATATAAACTAGAAAGAGTGTTGGACTAGATGTCCAAACACATATGTGAACTGAACAAATTTTATAAAGGCCATAAACATATTCTATTAAGGTACTTAAAACAGGGAACTAGAATTGTTTAGACTTGGAACCCAGCTAGAATACTTAGGGGAGGATGGGGAAAAGGGAGAGATTTCACTTCCAATTGGTATGCCACTTAGCTAGAAACTGTGCTTCATGTCTATCCCTTGAAGCTTTTAAAAGCAACTTGGAAAGATCCACATACATATGCACATATACACACACCAAATAAATATTAAAAATTAAAGCTATGTTTCCAGTCAATGATAAATTTAAGTTAAATTAAAAAGGAAGAATTAAAGTATAAGACTAACTGCCTTCAGGTAAACATTATGCTTGGCTTAACAATTAAGTTACCATTAAGTTAAATAAAACTATAAACTGGAGACCAATAGTGGTAACTAGTAATTAGTTGCACATAGCTAACATGGTACTTGCTAATCCTCAAAATAATTCTGAGGGATGAGAAATTATTATCCACATTTTACAGATGATGAAATCCAGATACTGTGAGTTTAAAAGACTTGCCCAAGGTCACAAAACTAGGAAGCGATGGCAATTACAGATTTTAATTCAGGGAGCATGCTTCCACCAGGCTGAAAAGCCCTTACATTCATCAATCCTTTGTGCGTGTGTGGGAGAGGAAAAAGGGAAAGTGTCCCATAACAGCAGATCTGGTAACAGATTGATAATTTGCTTTAGTATTTCAGTCTCTACACATCACCAGTCTTAGTGTGTTAAACAGGCTGCATACAGGCTATGGCAAAATGCAGTTCAGCATATACATCAGGGCTTTCTTTGTGCAAACATAGCTACTTTCTCAATGAAATTTAAAAAATCACATCTCTTTGTTCAATTTCGCTGACTCTGATAAACTCTTAGAAAAGCAAAAAGGTATCTTCTGGAACTACTCTGAAGAAGGAAAAAAAAAAAAAAAACTGCCAACATGGCTCTGTGGGTATCTGAAGACCTTGCAGTATATACAACTTTATCTTCTCCATTTTTGTGTCACTGTTCCTTGATGTACAGTCGTCTATTGGAAAGACATTGTGAAAATTCTCTCTTATGAAAGTCAAATGTGTTTGTGGTGAGATAATAGCAATGCGGTACAAAGGAAGAGTGATTCTTCTTCTATTTGGGCACTCCTATTGCAATCCAGAAAGAATGGTACTGGAAGGGGAACTTTGAGCATTTTTACAGATTCACTATTAAATAACATTTTAATTTTTAATATATTCAAGTTTCTAGTTTTAGTGACATTCACAGTGAAATATACAAGTATTTTTTTAAATATCCTTGGCTCTCTAAAAGAATCAGTGGTAAATTGTTTCTGTAGTCTAAATGTTCTGGCTGGCTTACAAAAGCAGGCAGTTGTTTAACAAGTTAACATTAAATATTAAAGAATAAATGTAGCATTAAAGCCTTAAGTTTAATTGTCTCTGGATACAGGTAACTCAGGCCTTGGTTAACACAAAGTTAGTATATTAGGGTGGGGAAATTATTGACAGTGAATTTTCATTTTGAAATTATACATAGAAAGAGGCCTGGAATTTCACGTTTAGGATTTTATTTGCAGCTCGGAGTCTATTACAGCTATTTCCGAGTGCCTTTTCTCTTTTGTGCCTACGTCACCGATTTTAGGTTATTTATTTAATTTTAAGAAGAAAGAAGAGGTTCTGTAAAAAACGTTGTGTCTGCTAACCCCAAGTAAGACTACAAAAGAACTAATGTGGGGGAGGGAGGGTCGCTGCCAACAGGCGGTGTAGAAACATCTGATGATAAGAAGGGAGATTACTCCCCTCTAATCTTATTCCACCCAAGAAATTTGGGAGAATGCGAAAAAACAGCAGCCCAGCATTTTTGAAGGGGCGTGGTTTCCCTCAGGGGCTGTCCAATCGAATTCCTTCAGAGGGAGCTATCCCGAGAAGATTGATGAGGGTTGCTAGGAAACAGGAGCGTCCCCCGCCCGTCTGACCCAGAGATTGTTCTGCACAAGCCCTCTCCAGGGGCTCTCAATGTGCAGTTGAGCGGCGTGTGGGGCAGAGCTGCACGGCCTCCCAAGCTCGCTCCCTCTGTCTCCTCCAGCATGCGGTCCTCCGGTGGCACTGGGACCACAGGAGAGTTCTTCCTGGGCTGACAGTCCCGGTTCTCCTGCAGGCCACGAGCTCGAGCAGAGCTTCAAAGTTAGAGCCTCCGACCTCCCTGCTGCCCCTATTCCCCTCCACCCGGCCCCTCCGAAATTCACCAACCTTTGCAGGCACTGCTTCAGGATTTTAAACAGAGAGGTAAAGCCACCAGCAAAATTGCCCTGGCTTTCTGTATAATAATCCTCCCCTCTGGGTACCCTGGCTCACTGAAGACTCTGCAGATACACCCCTGTTAAGGGAGGAAGAAAGGGGGACGAAGAGGGAAAGGGGAAACGAGAGGGTAAGAAAGGAGCAAAAGAAAAGGAAAAGGAGAGGATGCCTCTGCCAAGAAGAGTCCCAATTAGACGCGAAGGTTTCAGCCCAGCCAAGGTGAAGGAAAGTTGCTACCTTGCTGGGAAGTGGGTTTGCCCCTAAGGAGGACAGGCAGGCACTCGGCAGAGAACTGCTCCCCTCCCCTCCTTGAAGACCACTGCACCCCCTCCCCTTTTCTCACCTCCTCCCTCTCTTCTCCTCCCACCCTCCCTTTTCCCACTCCCCACTGACTCGGAAGCCTGGATGCTCTGCCACCGGGCAGTGGTCCAGCACGCAGCCTGGAGGGGCGGGGGCAGGGGGCACTGTGACAGGAAGCGGCGCGCACAAGTTGGCCATTTCGGGGGCAAAATAAGTTCTCCCTTGGATTGGGAAAGGACAAAGCCGGCAAGCTACCTCTTTTGTGTCGGATGAGGAAGACCAACCATGAGCCAGAGCCCGGGTGCAGCTCGGCCGCCACTGCTGCCACCGCGGTCCGCTCCAGTCCCTGCCAGGAGTTGTCGGTGAGAGGTAAGGGGCCCCGAGGAGGACGTGTCCCTCTGGAGGGCGCCCAGCGAAGGCGCGGAGGCTCGGGTGCCGCGTGGGGCAGGCACAGCCTGTAAAGTTGAGGCAGAGCCCGGACCCGTCTCTACCTTTCTGCCAGGGGTGGGGAGGGTGGGGGGCAGCGGCAAGGTGGGTGTGCGTGAATGAGAGTTTGTGTGTGTACGCGCTCATCTGTGACTCCAGGAGGGAGGCAGATTTCCGGGTACATATTGGGAACCAAGGGTTGGAGAGGTGGAGGGACTGACGAGCGCTCGCAGACCCCCAGAGAGACCAGTCTCACCAGCCAACCACCTCCAGCTCTGCTCTCGGCTCCGGGATACGTTTCTATCCGGGGGGTTCCCCCAGTTTTGTGCACAGGAAACCGTGCGGTGACTGGCTGCCACACAGGCGGTTTCATGTGGGTGTGGAGGTTGCCAGGCGAGGTGGGCAGCGGTCAGCGGAGCTGGTCCGCGTCGCAGCTGGGAGACGCTGTGCTGCCAGAGGTTGGCTCTCCTGCAAGCACGCCTGGCAAGGATGCTTAACTCATGCCCTCCGCTCCTTTTGGCTTGAGCGCAAAATCAAAGAGCCAGACCGGGAGCATATCTCTTCGTCAATCCTGTTCCATTTTCTTATCTGACAGTGAGATAACTCAGAGAGGGCGGGATCCAGAAATAGACTAGGCAATATACCCAATAAGCTCCTTTCTTAAGGATTTCATTTAGATTTCCTTCTAGTTCCTTCCCTGGATTAGCAAGCGTTGAGGATTCCCAAAGGTGTAGCACTCTCAGGTAGATATCTTAAGGGGACATGCCCCTGCCTTTTAAATATTTTAAAGCATTGTAAATTTTAATAACAAACAATAAAACTATATACTTCTAATAATCTGCACTCAAGTGCTCAGGTAATTTGCTAGTAAAATTATTTATACTGCTATCTGAATAGTGCTATTTTGACATATACAGACAGTTACATATCATATATTCGAAGCTGAGGTTTCTGTGAGTTAAGGATCTCAGCAGTAGTTTGTTACTTTTAAATTTCCCTGCTTAAATTTATCTGTGTTACATGATCTTAGAACTAGAACTATTTATTAGAGCTATGTTGTGTTTCTTTGGAAGAAAAAAGCATTGATTAGTACAGAAATATTGTTCATTTACTCAAATTTAGGTCTGCTTTGGTTTATCTGATTACGTATTTTAAGGCTGTTACTTAGACTCTAACTGTTCATGGAAACATATGTAATACTGGCATGACAAAAGAACAGACCCTAAACTCTGATGGATTACACACTTCCTACCAAAGATGTTTAGGATACTCTATTAGTTAATGATTCTATAGTACTATGCACATTTTTCCTCAAAGCAACCCAAGAGAATTTGAATAGATTTGTGCAGTATTGTAACATCAGACTTCAAAAAAGTGATCTATTCCCTTCCATCATGGCAATGTCTGGTATTTACAAAGATTTCTCACACCTGTAGGCTGTATGTGTCCACCCTTTCAAGTTCTGACCAAGCAGGAGTACATGGGTATTTTGAATAGACATGCCCTAAGACTTGATTGCTGTTCAGGGTAACTCAGATGCTCAGGATGGAAACAGGAGAAGTCTTGAAATTTATATTTTCACAAATAAGACAATGAAAATTTCAGAGTATCTACATTCATTGGGCTAAAAAGAATGATAAATGGTAAGAATACCTTTTAAAACTGATAACCCCTCCCCTCAAAAAAAAAAAAAAAACTATGTATAAAAGCTCCTGTTCTATGGGCTAGATTCATACCAATGAAATGTGAAACTCAGCTTGTAGAAAACTATGCCAACGCAAGCAATAAATTATATTTGGAGACAGGGAGAGAAACTCACCTATTTAATTAATGGCATTTTTTAGACTTCAGAAATATCTATAATCAATACATTGAGAAAAGAGATGGAAGGCTACATAAACAGAAAATATTATACATAATGAAAAACATCCCATTGTCTTTTTTTTTTAAGTTGCAGTGTACACCTGAAAAGAGGGTAAGTCAATGACTTTTCCCCACAATTACCAAACATCTAAAAGAGCCCCACTCTGATTTTACTCACTGCAATTAAAATTGGTAAGTTGAACAAGTGCACAGATGGAATAAAAAGCAGTCATCTTTATTTTTATGAAATTTAAATTAATACTTTTATTGAGTGAAAGAACTAGGATAATTGTCAGAAGGCCACCTATCTTACTTCTCTACTTCCTGATAAGTGATGATCTAGAGCCACATAAGAGCAAGGGCAGTCTTAGCTGGAAAGATTCCCAGCAATCACATTTTTTTACACCTCTCCCGGGTACCTTTTTCTCTTTTTTGTTTTATGTCAAATTCTTTTTATCAAATTAAACCATTTTCTCTTTCTCATCCACAGTTACAAAAAGGTACATGATTTTTTTTATTCTCCAGAGTTGTAGTTACCTCCTGCCAAACTATAGCCCATTATCTTGGGGATAAAATGTTTCAATTTGTTGTCCTACACTCGACAAGTTCCCAAGATACCATTAAACAAAAGAAAATTAATACCTAACCTCCATTGAAAGCCAGGACAGTGTGCATTTATGCACATTGGAATATGGCCAGAGTTCCAAAGTAAGATTTTCTTTTTTTTTTTCCTCCAAGGTTTACTCCTCTCAAAAGTAGTAATGTTTACTCATAGTTGTCTCACTTTGCTATTTTACACTGAGCTTAGTGTGCATTTTCATCTTTTCTGAGATTCTGCTAAATGCATCCAATTCTGCATTACATGAATTTGTTGAAATTGCTCCCAACAAGTAGCATAAAATTGTAGAAGATTATCCACCAAGACTGAACACATAAAATGAGTACAATCATACTCACAATGGAGAAGGCAGAAACTATTAGGCCATCCCCCTCCTTCTTCATCAAATATAGTCTTGGTCTCTATAGTACATTATGTTTTAGAGTACTTCAATCCAGTCTGATTTTAAATGGCTCAAGTAGTGACTCTATTATCTTTGAAAGATTCTTTCATAGTTTAACAGTTCTCCCTATCAAAAACTTTTGTTGTGATATTCAGTCTAATTTTCCCTTGGTCCCATTTGATCTTGTAATTTATTCCCTATTATAATCCCTCTGGACCAGTTCATTCTCTTACCTGATTTACACTCTTTATCCAACCTTTATACAGGATTTGTAAAATACAGAAGCTTTATAAAGTTACAGGAGAGAGCACAAAGTTCACAGTTTTATACCTGGACATCTTTTCTAAATATTTAAGACACATCTTTGAGGTCATTCATGTGTATGTATATGACTGTATATTCTCAATAATTTATTTTAGCAATGCAAATGTGGAGAAATTTTTCATCTTTGACATTCATGACCTATGTCAATATGAAGATGATCCCTTCTAAGTAATGTGCTATGTGGATGCACATTTATGAGACATTTTCATTGCAAATTTGGTGTCAACAGAACTCTGTCAACGCCCACACTACAAAGGAGTTCTGTGACATGCTGGTCTGATGCTCCACTGAGCCCCAGAAGCTGTTGTCATGTAAATTCCACTATTGAAATGAAAATTATTTCCATAATTAATAGGATGTGCTAGGAATATAATAGTGTATATACTTATTAATAAATGCGTA
The DNA here is from genome assembly GCA_006408695.1 of Aepyceros melampus. Lineage (NCBI taxonomy): Eukaryota > Metazoa > Chordata > Mammalia > Artiodactyla > Bovidae > Aepyceros > Aepyceros melampus. The sequence goes on from SJXQ01012643.1 coordinate 263,055, forward strand.
CATTAACATGATCCAGCAATTCTGTTAGAACACAGTAGCCCTTTCATACTAAAACAATCTGAAAAGCCAGCAAAATTCAGCTTGAATTCATCACTTTCCTGTATCATGAAGAGTAAGTGCAAATCATGCATACTTCAATATGGAGTCTATTTAGATTTATAGGGAGGTACCATATGCGAAGGTTACTTTAAAAATAGAAAAGCCTGCAATAACCACGAGAGAAACAGGTTTTCACTTTGTTCACTTAAAAATCTGGTTCCAAGACATCCTTGTGTAGGATTCTTTAAGAATCTTGAGCAAATATCTTGGTAGACTTGCCATCCCACTCAAATGTTTCTTCAAGTCCCAAGCATCGAAAAGCCAGTTCTGCCAGACAGTGAGGAATAAATGACAGAACTCAAGAAATAAATTTCTAGGTTATATTTGGTAAAATATACAACAAAGAGTAAGGTAAATCAGCAACTAAAAACACAGTTTAGTACTGTCTTCTTTACTGCGTGGTGAGCATTAACATTGGAGGTAGAAACATTCGTATGGATTGTTAAGGAAACAGAACAGAGAAGTGGCATTCCAAAACTGAATATAGCTTTAGAGGAGTAAAATTAGGCTACAAGGAATAAATAACTTTTAAGCCCAGTACTCTCCCTTCTAAAGGCCCAAAGTGTTTTTATAGTGCCATTCATCACATCGTGGTGAGTACCCTCAAAATGATTTTCCTTAGAAACAAAGGGGAAATCAATTCTCTTGGTATAGGCAAAGTAGGCCATTAATATACTTGTGACTTCTCCTTGGGACGGAGCCCTTCTAAGAAGTCTGAGTCTACACAGAATATAATAGGTCCTCACCAAATGAGTAATCTTTCTACTGAGCTGGAAACTGTACACTGAACTTTTAGGAACAGAACACAGGAAAAGATCTTGAAAACATTACGATAGAATCTATTACAAGCAGAGACTAAAATATATGTTTGGAAATAAAATCATATATAAAGAAAAGTACCTCCACGGAAAGCTCACATCTTTATTCCTTATTAGAATGTACTTCACTATCATTGCCTTTGTACAATATTGCCTTTGCCACAGCCTCTCCACACACACAAACACACACACACACACACAACATTTGAGTAAATTCAATTGGAAGAGTATAGGTATGCACCAGACAGAAAATTTCAAAACCTTGACACTAGACACATAGCTTGAAAAAATATTACAACTTATATATATGTAGTATGGGAGTAGTACTAACAGTTTTGACCAGATTACCCTAAAAAGAGGTTAAAAAAAAGGTGGCTAATAGGGAAGCAATCAATGAGTAAATATTATTAAGCACCTGTATATGCCAAACAAGATCCAGGACATACAAATGAGGACATAAAAAATGTTAATATACACACTAAATTCATAAACATATACTGTTGAAGGTATTCCAAAAATCAAATTTGAAACTCGAGTAGGGAAGAGGTTACCAGAATTATCAACTGAACAAAAAAGTCTATTCCATCATTTAAAAGATGTATTTAGACTTAAAATTCCATATACAGATATTCCTGCACTCTGTGGAGACACTCTGTCAGATGCTCTAAGGTGAAAAAACTATCATAAGGTCATAATAACAGATAATTGCTGACCCATGGCCATCTTCTGAAAACTCTGCTAAACCACTGCATTTCCTAATACTCACAAGAACCCTATGAGGTAGGTACTGTAACCTCCAGTTAGTAGAAGAAGAAAGAGAGGGCCAGAGGTAAATTTTCCGCAGTTCCGATAGTTAACAAGATCAGCACTAGAATTCAAAACTGACTTCCTTGTCCCAAATCCCATTCTGTTTGCCACTATGCTACACTGCCTCCCAAGTTTATGTTTCTGTGGGGGGGATTTCATTTCATGCATCAAATATTTTCTGAGCTCCGAGTAGAGGACATACTTTGGTTAAAAGAGAGAGAGAGAGAGAGAGAGAGAGAGACCGACCAATGGTGAAAGCAATGGAACCAGAACAGAATTTAACAAGCTTCGTCTCTCTTCACCCTGAGAGACACACAATCTCTTCCGAGGGGCAAAGAAATGCAAACGGAAGAAATGAACTAAAAAATTATTTACACATAATTAAAAGACTAAGGGGGAAAATGAGAATCAGAAAATTCTATGAAGATGATAGGTTTATTAACAAAGTGAGAAATAAACATTAGATATGAAAATGTGACAGAATAGAGAGAGAGAGAGAGAGAGAGAGACCAACCAATGGTGAAAGCAATGGAACCAGAACAGAATTTAACAAGCTTCGTCTCTCTTCACCCTGAGAGACACACAATCTCTTCCGAGGGGCAAAGAAATGCAAACGGAAGAAATGAACTAAAAAATTATTTACACATAATTAAAAGACTAAGGGGGAAAATGAGAATCAGAAAATTCTATGAAGATGATAGGTTTATTAACAAAGTGAGAAATAAACATTAGATATGAAAATGTGACAGAACTATGTTTTCCTGGAGCCTGATTTCAGCGAACATTGCTATCTGTAAAACTCAATCCAGGTAGCAAACAGCCAGCAAGGGGATGAAAGGCAATTTTGCCTGTTAAGGCTAAAATGATTATATTTCTCTTTACAGCCAAACTCCTTCCTACCAAATAAACGAGCTGGTAAAAATGGTTTGTAGACTAGTACAAGTTTGAAATTTCTTCACCCAGATGAAGCAGTCATTCATCTTTATCTAAGAAACTCTGAGCATTTCACACCTTTGGGCATTTATTCCTAACATAAACAACAACTTGAAAAAGGATGGACTTGAAGTTTCCAGATAAAACACTAAGAACAAGAGAGGCAAAGGGACCTGCTGGTGATTCTGAAGGCTCAGTGGGGCAGCTCTGGGAAGACCCACAGACTTCATGAGTCTCTGACCTGGGTACTTCCCCGCAGGCAGGAAACCTGCTATCTTGTCACATGAATTAATAGTTCATTTCAGACAACCAGAGAGCTGAAATAGGAGTCTTTCCTTGAAAGTCTTTCTCTGATTTGTGATTTGTGCTACTTCATGGACATAAAACACAAGTGGGTATCACAGATCTGTCTCCCCATCTGGTGGAGGCTGTTTCTTTTGATTGTTAATAATACATAGCAGATAGATTATTAGTAATATTTTGTATTTTGCTTAACAGTTTCAATGTACCATGTGTTGGTGAATATAACATAATGGAAACTGCTTTCACAAAATATGTTGAAATACGTGCCAATTTGGGAGATGACACTCTAAGGGTCAGAAACAGTTGGAATTTGTATCTGTCTCAAGGAGAAAATGAGATCTGGAGAATAAAATTAGCAGTTTCTATTCTGAAGCATCTATTTTTCCTAAAAAAAGCAAAGACCCTCTACAAGCTGATGCATTAATTCCAGTGATTTCTATCAAGTCCAGATATACTGGTGGCCAGACCATACCTCACTTCAGAATTAAGGAGTCAAGACATGGGACTTAGATCCTAACATATCTCCTCCACAGAAAATGCTCAGGAGCTACCCTTGGGAAAGATGTTTAAAAGAATGTTAAATCCCAACTCCCTCCAAAAGGATCTCTCCCTTACTTCCTTACAGTCTCTGAATTTTACCTCAGTTCAGTTCAGTCGCTCAGTCGTGTCCGACTCTGCAACCCCATGAATCATAGCACGCCAGGTCTCCCTGCCATCACCAACTCCTGGAGTTCACTCAAACTCACGTTCATTGAGTTGGTGATGCCATCCAGCCATCTCATCCTCGGTTGCCCCCTTCTCCTCCTGCCCCCAATCCCTCCCAGCATCAGGGTCTTTTCCAATGAGTCAACTCTTCACATGAGGTGGCCAAAGTATTGGAGTTTCAGCTTCAGCATCAGTCTTTCCAAAGAAATCCCAG
>SJXQ01012643.1:271415-322200 GCA_006408695.1 Aepyceros melampus
TTGGCCACCTCTTTGTTCACTTGATTTCCACACTTTCTAGACTTCTTGAGAAGAAAAGTAATAAAAAAAAAAATAGAACATTTCCCCCTACAAAATGTCAAATTTCTGAAAGCTACACCTTCTGGGATGATTGCACTGCTTCGACCTATTCTGGCACTTCCACGGGACTCTCCCCATTGCACAATCGAGCTAACGCTAAACACCCATTGCTACCCCAGATTTCCAGATTCTAGAAGGGATACCATGATTTCCCTAGACAAATGGTTTCAAGTCTTGGACATTTCCCTCCTGTTTGGTACTCTGTTATTTCTTCCTCCCTGACTCATCTGTAAACTGTGTTCTTTTCTCTCCTGCTATGACCAAATCCTTAGCCCAGGTTATCAGCCCTTACCTCTCAAACTTCTCTCACAGGTTATTTCATCCAATCTCTCCCTCTTCCTGTATTATTACTTCCAGATAGCTAATGAGTGCCTACTATGTGCCCACTCTCTAACCTAGAGATATTATAGCAGTGAACAGCAACTGAAAAAAAAAATTTTAGAAGAATTTTTGTTCTCATTCACCTTCCACTAAATAGTGAGAGTCAGACAATAAAGAAGGGAACTGATGTGTGTGGAGAAAACATAATGATGTAATGTAAGAAAAGGGGGGGAAGTTGGGAAAAGTAACATTACTACCAGATGAACAACTGACTTTGCCATTCCATTCCTTGGTTTAAAAGGCATTAAAGATAAACCATTACTTAAAAAGTAAGTTTGAGTTTCCTAGCTTGGCCATCAAGATCTTTAACAAGCAGCTTCCTCCAGTGTCTTTCCAACCTTTCTTCCTCAATATAAGCCTCTCCTTTGCCTGGATTTTGTTTCCACACAAAAAGGAATTTTGAGTACCTTTTTAAGCCCCAACTTCATTTAGAATGAACTTACTTTCTACAAACCTAAATTTCAAGGCCAATTTCAAATCTCACCTCATTGAAGCTCATACTAATGATACTTTCCTATCAAGGCAAATTTTCTCCAAAATATTCATGTGATCTCGTCATCTATGGGCTTCCCTGGTGGCTCAGTGGGTAATGTGTCTGCCTTCAATGTGGGAGACCTGGGTTTGATCCCTGGGTTGGAAAGATCCCCTGGAGAAAGAAATGGCAACCCACTCCAGTACTCTTGCCTGGAAAATCCCATGGACTGAGAAGCCTGGTAGGCTACAGTCCGTGGGGTCGCAAAGAGTCGGACACGACTGAGCAACTTCACTTCACTTCACTTCCTCGTCATCTGGGGGCTTGAATAGTGAAATATTGTTCTGTCCTGAGCAAACAGGACAAACTGTACTGTAGGGAGAGCAGTAGTTCAGAGAATAAAATCAGAAGGCAAATTTATTTTTATTTCACACTGTCCCTCTTAAATGCATTCAATAAGCTGCATTACACTCTGATGTAATAAAACAATACACTTTAATTGCAAAGCAGTCTCCATTTGCAAACTGAGTATGCCTGGACCAATATAATAAATAAAACTTTGGACTTTAGTTGAATCTCCTCTTTGTTCCCAACAGGAGCCTATTTCGGGTCAGAAGTTGAGGAAGAAAGCACCACCACTTCTAAGGTTCTCTTCCACCCTTTCTTGTCCCTCTTACCAGCACAAGTTTTGAGTCTTCCAAGGACAGAGTTGGGCACAGTCAGGAGACATGGGAAACAAGTTCTTACCTAATAAGGTTCCTAGTCTCTGGGCTCCCAGATTTTTAAAGGGAGAGAGAGAGAGAGAATGTATGTGTGTGTTAAGACTTCTTTCTCCATTGCTGGGAGTCTCTCGCCTCAGATTTCTGACACAAATTTTCCTTTGTCTCAGCACACCTCCTCAGCTCCTGCTCTTTCAGCAGTCCATCCTGCACAGATCCTCACTTTTGCCCCTCCTGTCTTTTCTCTTGGGCTGGAACCCCTTTTGTCTGTCTCTCCTCTTGAAATGACTATGCAAATACATGTTTGTGGAATGTATGAGTTTGGTAATACAGTCTAAATAGAACAGATTATAACGTTTTTATAATCCAGAAAAATGTTTTTTAAGGCCACCTGTATAGAGACTTACAGAAATCAATGCCTATGAAATAATTTAAGATGTGGAATATCCATGTTTCCCCTGCCAAGAATTATCTCCAAAAGGACAAAGGTCTTCTCTTTTTCAGCAGCCTATAATAATGACTGGAACATGTAATAATTGAAAATGCAAGTGTTAGTTGTTCAATTGTGTCTGACTCTTTGCAATCCCATGGCCTATAGGCCATCAGGCTTCTCTGTCCATGGGATTCCCCAGGCAAGAATACTGGAGTGGGTTGTCACTTTCTTCTCCAGGGGATCTTCCCAATCCAGGGAATGAACCTGTGTCTCCTGCATTGCAGGCAGATTCTTTACCATCTGAGCCATCAGGGACCCATATTTAATAAATGAAGGAATCCTACTTCAAGTTTTACATTTACTCACTGGCTATCTTCCACATTGAAATATTAACATTAATTTCTCTTTTCATACCTCATACCATAAAATATAAGAATTACTATTAAAAGGATTACTTTCAATTCATAAATTATACCATTTTCCTAAAGGCACTTTGAACCCAAACAAAAGAATGCCATATAAAAATTTTTAATTTGCGCATGAAAAGTGATATCAATTGAATTCAATAAGTCCTTATTGAATGTCTATTATGTTCAAGGCACTGTACAAGGTACTGAGGAGAATACAGAAAAGAAAAAGTTACCATGTCTTCCTAAGAATTTATCATCTCACAGGAGAGATAGGATATGTCCATATGTAACTATAGTAGCAAGAAAATTCAGGAGTTCAACTGTGAGGCCCTAGAGTGAGCAATAATACTTGTGGTTGGCATAAATGCAGAAAGTATCATATTTTAAAAGTTGCTTCTGTTCTGGACCTTAAACAATGGTCAGAAAGTAGAGAGTCATTCTAGACTGATGCAAGGGTAGAGAGACGGTGTGGGGAAGCTCCTGAGCGAACAGCGTGTGAGCTGGCTAAGCTGAAGGGTGGAGTGTCTGTGGTTCAGAGGAGGTACAGCTCTGAGAGTGGACGAACAATGATTAATCTCTCTCCAGTGCATGCTAAGTCACTTCAGTCCTGTCAGGCTCTTTGCAACCCTATGAACTGTAGCCCGCCAGGCTACTCTCTCCATAGGATTCTCCAGGCAAGAAGACTGGAGTACGTTGTCATTCCCTTCTCCAGAGGATCTTCCCAACCCAGGAATCAAACCCTCATCTCTTTATGTGTTCTGCATTGGCAGGCTGGCTCTTTACCACTAGCGCCACCTGGGAAGCCCCACATGTCTCCTGTAGGCCAAGGGACACCTTTGAAAGCATATGAGCAGGGAGATCTTCAAGCACAATATGAAGACAACTATGAGGAAATAAAGGTCAAGGAGATGAGCAGGCAGCCATTCAGGTGAGAGGTAATGATGGCCTAAACTAGGGCAGCAGCAACGGGAATAGAAAACAGAATGAATCGAACAGACACAGAGATGAAAGTGCCTGGTAGGTAAGAAATAGCTGTTGGGTGAAAAACACCAGCCAACACAATTAAGCTGATTGTCTTCCTCCTTCTATAATAGGAAAGGTCATGCAATATCAAATCCTGGATTTATTAAAGGGAAAGTGCTGCTGCTGCTAAGTCGCTTCAGTCGTGTCCAACTCTGTGCAACCCCATAGACAACAGCCCACCAGGCTCCCCCCGTCCCTGGGATTCTCTAGGCAAGAACTCTGGACCGGGTTGCCATTTCCTTCTCCAATGCATGAAAGCAGGGGAGAGTTAAAAGGCTATTTTTTAGGAACTTGAATGGAAATAAAATGTAATATTCCAGATGCTATTTAAAAACAAGACTTAGAAATGAAATCAATATTTTCCACATGATTATGATCTGATAGTATTTATCCACCAATAGTAGGTTAAACCACCATGGTCTCTCATCAAACTCCTTGACTTTTGTCTTCTACATCCATCCACAGGCTAGAGCCAGAATGATCTTAACACAAATCTGAGCATGTTTCCCTTTGCTTAAAACTCCCCAAAGATTCTCCACTGCTCTCGGGATAATCAGAACTGCTTTACCTGGCCCACTATAATCTGCATTTGTTTCCAGCTTTACATTCCATCCCTTTCAACTCACAGCTCTTCTTCCCATCAAACTGAACAGCATGAATGCCTTCCCCTTTCTCTCTCCCCAGGCCTTCTCATAGCTGGGCAACTTCCCAGAACCTGGGCACACTCAATTTGAATTTTCAGGGCTTCATTAGAATTCTAGACCACTTCTGACGGTCTATAGTTCTTGATGCTATGCACGCCTCAAACTCCCTGTAACTTCTCTTTTTCATTCTTTATGATAATTGTCTATTTCCCCACTGGAGTCTGTAAGTGCTAATAAGACAGAGACCACGCCTTCTTATTCACAGCTGGGTCTCTGTTACCCAGCAGAGCAAATCACACATAGTAGACAATCAATAAATTCTTATTCAATCAATGGAGTAAAGGTTTAATTAAATCACTCTGGGACTCATTTTCCTCATTTTAAAACTCACATATTGATCTTTAAAATTCCTTTTAGTCATATAGTTCCTACAAGTAAACTTTGTCAATAAAGAGGATGGAATTCAGCATCTCAAGTTGAAATGAGTATCCTACTACACTCAAAACATCAGTGGGCCCTATTTATAAATTTATATTTTAATTGCTGTTTAAATAGGAAAATCATTGAAGGGATGGACTGGGAGTTTGGGGTTGGTAGATGTGAACTATTATATATAGAATGAATGGACATCAAGGTCCTACTGTATAACACAGGTAACTATATTTAATGTCCTGGGATAAATCAAAATGGAAAAGGATATAAAAAAGAATGTGTGTGTATATATGTATACAGTGAGTCGCTTTATATACACATATAAAAGCGACTCACTGTGCTGTATAGCAGAAATTGACACAATACTGTAAGTCAACTATATTTCAATTAAACAAATAAGTAGCAAAATAATTAATAACAATGCTAGCGATATGCTTCCCTATTCCTCAAACTGTCTTCATTTTGCAAACATTTCTCTTCATATTAAACAGTGAGATCTAAGTAACAGGAGATAGAGAAAAATAACCATAAAAACAGATTTTTCCCAAGAAAGTCACCTTCCAGGCAGATTTCCTCTTCCCCAGAATTCTCATAAATGGAAATACATTTCAGACATTTTCATAAAAGAGGATGCAGAAATCTCATCTGGTAATACTAATTCCTACCAGCTCAAGTGAATAACACCTCAAGGTGTTCCATTTAATGCAATCTCTGTCACAATACTTTTCTAAAATAAAACAAATGTGGCTCACACACATATTCTATACAGTATTTTTAGGAGAATTAGAGGGATACTGTGAATAACAATGACTTTTGTTGAGTGCTTACTATATGCTAGGTACTGCTTATTTGCTTTAGTTATATTAACTCGTTTAATCCTCACAATAGCCACTTGAGGTAGGTACTATTATTATTCCCATTTTCCAGAGGGGGAATCTGAGGCACTAACAAAAGTTTACATAGTAAGAGTATAGCTAGGATTTGGACCCAGCTCATGAATTTGACCAGCTGACTATACTGCTTCTCTCACAAAATCGTCCCCAAACTAATATGTGTAATATGCAAGAAACATTTGCAATAACCATCTTATATTCCTTGATTTGAAAAACAGTACAAAACCTGATGACATTCTGAGCTTTCTGTGAACAATAAAAATCAGAACTATACACAATGGAATGATACTCAGCTATTCAGAAGAATCCATTTGAATCAGTTCTAATAAGGTGGATGAAACTGGAGGATATCATACAGTGAAGTAAATCAGAAAGAAAAACACCAATACAGTATATTAACACATATATATGGAATTTAGAAAAATGGTAACAATGACCCTATATGCGAGACGGCAAAAGAGACACAGAAGTAAAGAAAAGACTTTTGGACTCTGTGGAAGAAGGCAACGGTGGGATGATTTGAGAGAATAGCATTGAAACATGTATATTACCATATGTGAAATAGATCACCAATCCAGGTTCAATGCATGAGACAGGGTGCTCAGGGCTGGTGCACTGGGATGACCCTGAGGGATGGATGGGAGGGAGGTAGGAGCGGGGTTCAGGATGGAGGACACATGTACACCCATAGCTGATTCATGTCAATGTATGGCAAAACCCACTACAATATTGTAAAGTAATTAGCCCCCAATTAAACTAAATAAATTAATTTTTAAAAATCAGTAATATAGTCAGACATTGGCCCAATTTACTAATATTATTAGCAGAATATGTTTATTTATGTTTACTGTTTTCACCTAAAGCTTTCTACTTCCAGTAGCTTGAGACTCAGCTAAAACTAAAAGAATCACTTCTAAAACTTTATATCTTTACAAATAATTCGGTCTTTTCATTTCTAGAATTTGTCACTCCTTGAAAAGGCAAAGTGACAATGCTTTTAATCTATTTATTACCAAGAGACAATTTAAAGAAAAAAGAAAAAAAAATCACTTCCCTTATTTTCTGGAGAAAGAAAAGATCTCTGATTATTTTGTGTATAACAAACATAACTGGTACATAGTGAAACCAGTGGTCAGGAAGAGGAAATTGTCCTACTTTATTCCTTTCCCTGTCCATCCAGCTCTCAGAATAGATATCTTTACATCTATCTAATCTTTGAGTTGATTTATTAAGCTGAGTTTACAAGTTAAAGAGGAAGAGGTCCTAAGGAGATAATTATGGGAATACAAATCAAGAGAGACAACTTTGAAAGAATAGTAATTCTGCTTCTTGCAACTGACCTTAAATCCCTAGGAGGAGAACAGAACAGCTTAAAGCAACCTTTTTTCTCTATTCAGAAGTGATCGTGAATTAATTGTGCAGTTTAGCTGAACTTTGTTTTTCCTTGTATCCTAGGAGAAGATCTCTGACAGACTGGGAATTTTTGCTTGTTTGTAATGTAAACTCAATATCTAGAGGTAGTTCTTTACACCACATGGGCTCATTGGAAAGCCCCAATTCCCAAAACAAACAAAGAGAAAAAGCTGAACAAAATAATCCATCAGCAAAAGGGAAAAAGAAAATAGAATGCTTGGCGGGGGGGGGGCAGTTTTTAATCTTTGATTTTAAATAATGCCTGAGGACAATTCTGGTGACACCAGAAGTCTGACAACCATATTCAAACTTGCTCTTCAATGAAGGCATATAACTCTTGTGGTTCACATGGCTTCATTACTTGCCAGGATAATAAAAGCATTTAGTGAAAATTTTGTCTATATTTGGTATATCAACTAGTCATGCAGTTCTAGCAAAGAGGAAGTTGGAGCATTTGATGATAAATACTCCAGCACTGCTAAGTACTAACTTTGAGAGTAAAAACTGAGCTTCATAATTTTAATTTTCTCAAATGGATTATTTCCATGCGTGCATGTATCATTTTAGTTAGTTAACATTAACCTTATGATGCTAATTCTATAACTTCTTTCATTTAACCATGACCGTTTTATCCATCCATTCAACTGCTACTTATCAAGCACACATATTGAATTTGTTAGACATATTTGAGTATGTTAGACACTGGCAAACAAAAGCAAAAAGCAAAAAAAAAAAAAAAAAAAGGTCCTTGCCCTCAAAGATCCTTATTTACAATTTTAAAACTCTATATTTTATTTCTTTTTAAGTATAAGTGATATCATTGTCCATATAATACTTCAGACAAAAATGAATCTATAAAGGCTACTAGGACTGGATCTGGAGAAGGCAATGGCACCCCATTCCAGTACTCTTGCCTGGAAAATCCCATGGACAGAGAAGCCTGGTGGGCTGCAGGCCATGGGGTCACTAAGAGTCAGACAAGACTGAGCGACTTCACTTTCACTTTTCACTTTCATGCATTGGAGAAGGAAATGGCAACCCACTCCAGTGTTCTTGCCTGGAGAATCCCAGGGACAGGGAAGCATGGTGGGCTGCTGTCTCTGGGGTCGCACAGAGTTGGACATGACTGAAGCGACTTAGCAGCAGCAGGACTGGATCTGCTTCCTTGAGCTTCCCTGAAACAGCGCCAGAGGCATAAGACTCACCCCAGACAAACTCCCTTAGTAAGAAGATTTGCTTAATGCTTTTATAAAGAAAAATGTATTGCAAGTAAAGAACAAAGGTGAAAACTGAGGGAATGCTCTGGGGGTCAAGTCTTTACTATCTTGGTATGTGTATAACTGTCTCTATTTACTTTAACTTAGTGTATCTTTGGCACATTGATTTATTCTTTCCAGAAACTTGGACTAAGTACCTTCTGTGTCTGAGACCTATAGTTGGTGCTGGGGATCTGTACATTTGACCTTTTGTTCCTATGAGTAGAACTTACAGAAAATAAGTCACATGAATAGTGTTTAACTTATTAATGACCATATGCTCAGGATTTTTAAAAATTCAAGAGGCACTCAGTGGAATGTCGACTCCAAGAATCATATTTTCTAATGTTCTTTTCCTGAGGTTAAAAAGAATTTGGTCTAATTAAGAAGGCATGATATTCTTTGACAATTAAAAAAAAGGGAATCTGAATTAAAAGGCACTGGAAGACATATGGGACCAATTTGAATTTCACAAAATAAGAAGCATTTTTGCTGCCAATGTTGTTCTGAAATTATTTGCAAGATGTATTTTGTAAATGACTTATCAAAAATCTTTAAACCAATCAATAAGTCAACTGAAGCTAGAAACTACACTAGCTAGTAAATTGATTTGCTGTTATTATTCCTCCATACAGCAAAATAGGCACTTTCTTTTCACAGTTTAATGTTCCTATAATTGTGATAAAATTCAATTTATGTGCATACTTTATGTAATAGTTTTTTTTCAAAATTGTTTTTAAATTCATGGTGAATCTTATAATGAATGGTATCAGAGTTAAGGAAATATATTTAGCTGCAAGCACACTAACTTCCTATCTTATAAACAGTATGTTTCATAATAATTGCAAATAACTTAATCAAATTTACCTTTAAATGCTTGACATTTTGCTACAAATATAATGATAAACTCTTTTCTTTCATATACTTTCCAAATCAAATCATTTTGTTTGGAAAAACCTCATTACCAGAATCAGAAATTCTCTCTCAAGACCTTCATTAATTCTGCTTGAAAATAAGAATAGTGTCTTATTATCTCTATACATTTCTTGAAGGGGAACCCATAATCTGCTATTTCTATGTTGCTGGAGTCTACAATAATGTCTTAAAACAGTAAATAATTGTTGAGTGAATAAATGACATGCTGGAGGAAGAAATGTAGGAATAAAGACCTTGGATACAATGAGACCTCAATAAATATGTGTTGAATTACAATAAGTTGCTTATGTTGACTGACAGGTTATATTGTCATAATTCAGTGATAAATTTTAAGAACTTTCTATAGTGTTTGCCTTGATACCATAAAGAGGCAATTAATAAATGCTAATGATTTAAATTGTTTTCAATATTCAATTTCATGCATATCTAAAATGGATATATGTAAGAGTCTTGGCATTTCAGCCTTTTGCTCAGGCATTCCTGTCATATACTCAACAATTTTTATGATACTGTCTGTTAAAGAAGGTCCCCTGAGTAACCTTTATCTTAAAGATGAATTTTTGAAGATATAAACTTCTTATGAAATACAACCTTCTCAGTAATTACTTTCTGCACACACTCTAATATTAAATTGTTTTTTAATGTATCCTTGCCTTCATACTTTATCATGGGCACATCTAACCCCCAACAGCCACAAGAGCCAAACCTAGCCTTTTGTCTCTAAACTGAACTTCTCCACGTAGACTCTTGACTGGAGTCTACCATTTTTGTTGTAGTTTTTACTCTACTGAGTTAAAGCAGCACATCAAATCAAAAAACTGTCTAAAAGTTTGGGCTAGTATAAAGAAATACATTTTAATACAATGAATGAAAATTGAACAGTATTTTTTTCCCCAGTACTCAGTCTCAGTGACTTCTCACTAGAAATTAAAAATGTGTTTGTAGACTCCTTATTATCTGACAGCAGAGACCATTTCCCCAACAGTATCACTTGGAGTAAAACTTGTAAGTAGGGAGAAACAGAGGACCTCAGACCAGGTCCTGTTGTTTGTTGTTCAGCCACTCAGTCGTGTCTGACTCATGGGGACCCCCCATGGACTACAACATGCTAGGCTTCCTGTTTTTCACTGTCCCCAGGAGTTTGCTCAGACCCGTGTCCACTGAGTTGATGATGCCATCCAACCATCCTAGAGATGTTTTCCCAGGAGAAGGCAGTGGTAAACTGTACTGCTGTGGCCTGGGAGGGCAAGTTGGCTGAGAAAATGTATGGGACCAATGCTTTGGCATCTTGATCCTAAAAACTATTGAAATCAACATGTTTAGCATCTTAAAAGCTATTAGAAGTTAACACAGAATAGGGAGACAAAAAACTAGAGAAGACTGAGTTGAAAATTGGATTTGAGAAAGTAGAAAAAGTGATTTCTTCTCATTTGAATAGTTTTGCAGTTATGGTGGGCAAGAAAATGAAATAGTAGCTGGAGGGGAATGTGGGTCAAAAGAAAATCTGTAGCTCTTTAATACTGGGACTTCTCAGGTGGTACTAGTGGTTAAAAAAAAAATCTGCCAATGCAGGAGACATAAGAGATGTGGGTTCGATCCCTGGGACAGGAAGATCCCCTGAGTAGGAAATGACACTCCATTCCAATATTCTTGCCTGGCAAATTCCATGGGCAGAGGAGCCTGGCAGGCTACAGTCCATGGGACTGGAAGAGTCAGACATGACTGAGTACAGCTTCAATATATACAATATATTATGTGATTAAAATGTATTGATGCTGTTTTCAGACTGAGTGAATTATATGACATAATTCCTTGAAGAAGAAATTGTAGTATTGTAGTATGAGGGCCAAATCAAATGGCTTCATAAATATTGTCAAGAATTTTGTATGTAATATTTTGAGCTTGCTGCTGCTAAGTCACTTCAGTCGTGTCCAACTCTGTGTGACTCCATAGACGGCAGCCCACCAGGCTCCCCCATCCCTGGGATTTTCCAGACAAGAACACTGGAGTGGGTTGCCATTTCCTTCTCCAATGCATGAAAGTGAAAAGTGAAAGTGAAGTCGCCCAGTCATGTCCGACTCTTAGCGACCCCATGGACTGCAGCCCACCAGCTTAGGGTAAGGGTAAGCCATTTAAGTTCGGCCAGAGGAACTTATTATCTAGTTGGGGAGAGAAAGATCAATCAAATTTCTCAAAGAAATATGAAACTGCAACTACAATGGGTGCTAAAAATAAGAGATCTATGATGCTGTGGGAACATATAATAAGAGGGCTTTATATCACAGAAGTAGGTTCCCATGACAAGTCGAGGATAAGCAAGGGAAGAGGGGAAGAAATCAGACTGTAATCAGTAGGCTGAGCAGGAGCATAGACCCTGTGAGAGTGA
Organism: Aepyceros melampus; assembly: GCA_006408695.1. Classification (NCBI taxonomy): domain Eukaryota; kingdom Metazoa; phylum Chordata; class Mammalia; order Artiodactyla; family Bovidae; genus Aepyceros; species Aepyceros melampus. The sequence continues at coordinate 282,913 of SJXQ01012643.1, forward strand.
GAGCATGGCTTCTATGAAGAACTGAAAGGTCAAGGTGACTGAAATACTGAGGACAGTGAGCAACACTGAATATGCTGAAAGCTAAAGTGTTAGCTGCTCAGTCATATCTGACTCTTTGCAACACCATGGACTGTAGCCTCTGTCCATGGGATTCTCCAGACAAGAATTCTGGAGTAAGTTGCCATTCCCTTCCCCACAGGAACTGAACCTGGGTCTCTGCATTGCAGGCAGATTCTTTACCAGCTGAGCCACCAGGGAAGCCCATATATGCTGAGGGTTATCCTTGTCCTAAGAACAGTGGGAAATCCTTCAAGTACTTAAAGCAGAAGTGGGATCATTCATTTTTTTATTTTTTATGAAAGAGCCCTCACTGGAATCTGGAGAATGGATGAATCGATTGAGGTCAGAGAGGTCAACTGGATACAGATTGATCTGTTTTGGAACTTCTATAATGGAACACAGAAGATGGTAGCTTGGGGAGCTGACAGATTTTTAAATGAGGAAGCAGGTGATTTAGAGGAAAATTTTAATAGTTAGAAAGCAAAAGGATGGTGACATATGGGTTATGGATATTAGATATCATCTTGATATTTATACAGTTGTTGAGGACATTCACAATGAATCAAGCAATCAATCAATAAAGATTTATCGAGTGCCCACTATGACAACAATCCATCATCCCTTTTACAGAAGGCTTGAAACTATTTATGCATTAGAAATAGAGACTGGATTCTAGACATTGTTTATCTCAATTGTTTTTGACATGCTAAAAAGAACAAGCTATTGTTGATGAATATCCATTGTGTCCTAGGGATCTGGGGACAAACGCCACATTCAGAAGCTATGAGAGGCTTATCCAAAAGGGATGACAAAATCATCTCTACCCAGCACAGCCTGCACAACTATGGTGCAAGCAGATGAAAGTTGCAGTTGGCTGAGAACACATCAAGGGGAAATCAGCAACACAACTGCAAGATTCAAGCAACACTCTCACCTCCTCCTGACACAGGAGAACTAGTAAAACAAGTCACACTCATAACTTCCACTCTTAATGACTAAGGGGCAGTGACAGCATTAACCTTGGGGAGGCCTGGCCAGCATCGGACAAACACCAATGAGAGAGACTGATTTGAAAATGTTATAAAGATAAGCTTTCATATTTCTCTCCCTCAACTCTCTGGGAAAGATGGCTGAGACTTCTTATTAAGTCTAACAAGTCTTAGAGCATAAGAATTCTATTCCCAGCATCACTATTGATTATAGTAGCTGTGGAAGTCTGCTTAGAAAGACACATTTTTCATTAGTCAAACTATTACCTGATATATGAGGAAATAATTTTTTTTTGGTTCTGTTTTTTTCCACTGTTAACAAACTGAATATATTTAAGAGAAAAAATACAGTGAGGAAGACAAGTTTCACACTCGATGCTGGAAGAACGGATTCTACTGTTTGTAAACTGTGCTATCCTAAAGGATATTTTAATTTTTTTCAAATTTCAGTATACTATCTACCTCACAAGGCTGTTCAGATATGGGAAGGTAACAAATATAAAAATACGTGATGGGGCCTGGCACTTAGTAGGTGCTCATGAAACGTCAGCTAAAACTTAACCAAGGCTCCATCACCTCTGCTCCTAGAGTAATATCCACTCACAGAAGATTCTTAGCCTTCATTCCAATACCAACAGGACCCCACCATCCATCTATATCAACACTTCTTTTTATAACCCTGTGTGGATACTAATTAAAACAGATTCCTTCATCAAATGATTTCTACCTATCTTTTTAGAATTTTCTACTAGATCCTACTATGAATTCTATAGGCTTCTCTATCTGCCATATGTTCTATTTCTTATGTTTATGAAGATTGTGTTATCTAAGTTTAAGAAAATGAAGATTTCATATAGATTATCATTTGGTGAAGGAAGCAAAATAACACAGAATATTTCCTGGCTTCTTGCAGGCTGATCTGCTGTAGCTTTAATAACTTCTGCACTGCAGTGATTATGAAACTAATGCATATTTTTAAATGTTAACTCAGAGTGTCAGACGTTTACTTATATTCGGCAAAATCTTAGGAAGAACGAGTTTGAGAGCTATACAATAACGTGGGCTGTTGGACAGATTTTCTGTTATTCACATTTTGTAAAAAGTCTTTAGCCTCTAATCATTTTTAATCAAAATTGTTGTAATATCTACTTTCTGAGAGGTATGAAGTCAGAAATAAGAACTTGATGTTAATGTTAATTACAGGAGCAAGTTGAAATATATTTTAACAAAAGCATGAGATACTGAAAGTCAAATAATTCCTTAGAGACTTTAAGCTGCATTTAATAGGCAGAGGGATCTAGAATAAAATTTGTGGAATTAATAATCTATGTTATAGAGAGAAAGAATCTTACATCTCACAAGCACAGACAATGATCTGATTAGCTTCCCTTTTCTCTCTAGTCACTCCGGAAAATGTCTTATTCATGGACGCAAATGGAAAGATGCTTCAAGAAATCACACAGCTTCTTTACAGCCAAAAACATGACTCCATTCCCCAAACATCACCTCTCAGTGTAACACAATTAACCTTAAGAAAATTAAAATAAGCTCTTTAGAACCAGTAGGTATAATCATCAATATGTTTGTGGGTTTTTTTTTTTTTCTTTTTCCATCTAAAAACCTGAGCAACACTAAATGATGGGTTTTATATTTAGAAGTGAATATCCCTCACTGGAAGATAGAACATAATCTTTTGCAGTTCATTTTGTTTTCTTTCTTATCCACATTCCCCAAATAGCCCTTCAAGTTTCAGAACCCCTCTTTTCTAATGATTGTAGTATCCAAACCAGCTATTTCGGGTTTTTGTTTTTGTTTTTCTTAAATGAGAAAATTAGCTTATTCACAAAGCACATTCTTTTAAAAAGATTAAGATGCAGACACTGATGGGCTTAATGGTCTTTTATCAGGGCAAATCAGGAAAGGCATTCAGAGTTGCAGCCCCCTTGACGAGCATCCTCTTACCTACTCTCATTACTTCTATCTATTCCATACGGATACCTGTTCCTGGCAAGTGATCCACTTCGTGAATTTCTTGCCAAAATTCACACCAGATATTTTGTTGTATAACTTAACTACCCAGAATAAATCTTTGACGTGAAGGTTGTCATAGGAGACTATGAAATAATACGAGTAGGAACATTTATATAAAGCATATTTCTTCCCGGAAGTTTGATCTCTTTTTGAGCTCAGTGCCTCTGACAGGAAGGAGGCAGCAGGAAGCAACTTATCAAATCAAAGACTTGTGGATCTTCTCTGGTGCAAATGTCAAAATCCCTCAAAATTGATTTGTAAAATGACTGATGCCCCACATATCCCAGGTAACTAACAAGGCAGTACTTTCACATCTGACCTGAATAGTAGAGTTGCCTGACTGACCCAGATTGTCGCAGAATTAAGGGCAGAGGACAGTGGATGATTCAACTAGGTTCCTGAAGCAGAGGAGGTGGAGGAATACCTGTGTTTTGAGATATATGATACCAGGTAGTGAGTACTTTGCTTTTAGTGGAGAAAAACTAGTGCGCCTCACAGTAAGAAGTCTAATTTATCCTTCAATGTTTTCCTTAGCCTGCTGTGCTACCTGCATTTTTCTGATTTCATCAGGTAGAAGGTTATTTCAATAGACATTTAGCAAGGCTTTAACCCATTATATCATCTGTGCAACCTATTTTTCAATAGAGCAATAGCTTAACATTTCAGCCACTTTAGGGAAGAGTGGAGGTTCCGGCTGCTTCATTCTGCTTTCTGAGATGTTCCCTGGAGTAGAGATAGCACAGCAAAACCGCTGCTGCTGCTCTGCTGCTGCTGCTAAGTCACTTCAGTTGTGTCTGACTCTGTGCGACCCCATAGAGGGCAGCCCACCAGGCTCCCCCGTCCCTGGGATTCCCCAGGCAAGAACACTGGAGTGGGTCGCCATTTCCTTCTCCAATGCGTGAAAGTGAAAAGTAAAAGTGAAGTCACTCAGTCGTGCCTGACTCTTAGCGACCCCATGGACTACAGTCTACCAGGCTCCTCCATCCATGGGATTTTCCAGGCAAGAGTACTGGAGTGGGGTGCCATTGCCTTCTCCCACCAAAACTGAGGACACTCAAAACAGTGGGCTACCCACCACCCATTCATTGAACACCTTGGCCCTAGGCTTTATATCAAAGTCTCTTCTACCTAAGTCCAAACCTCCAGGAAATTCTAACACAACTTTCAGCTGCTCAAGAGCTCTGCTCCTGAGGAATGCCAGTTAGAACAGAAAAGTATGAAGTCAGTTATAAAAGTGGCATTGCTTTTTTATTACAAGCTACAGGAACTACTCATCAAGCCTTCCCAGTCACTTTCATCCAATCAATCAACAGCAGGCTCTTTAAGCAGACCCTGGAGGGAACCACTTATGGTGTGGAGAGAAATTCTGGAAGCTAATCAGAGCCTTTCTTTTCTCCCCCTTTTTTTTTCTTCATATCTCCTCTACTCCCCTTCACCCCCTCTTTCCCCAGTCTTCCAAGTCTGACCCTGTTTGGTGAAAAATTTTTCCTGACTTATAGATACAAATTAAAGGCAAGTGACTTCACGAGATTCTTAACTCTGCCTGTCATATTGCGGCTGATCTGGTTTTGTATGTCTTGGTTATTTCAATGGTCAGCCATAATAGTGACAGGAGCATGTTTTAATATAGTTTCAAATACTCTCCTGGCAAGCTTTTACCCTACTACTACATCCTTATGACTCTTTCAGTTTCCAAAAAACAGCCGAAATGACAAAATATTTTTTATTTATTTTTTGTTATATAGGCTACCGGTTGTGAACAAATTTAGGTAATCAGCAAGCTTTTTTCATGTGAAAATGTACACAGACACACAGGTTAAGTTCACTCAGGGGCTGGCTAAGTTTTAAATCTCCTTTCATTCATGTTGGCTTTAAAGTGGTTGAAATTAATTCCAACCACCCTTTCTCCACCCCATTGGATGGGGTTTACACCCTTTGATGGTGTTGTTTCGGCTTTTCTCTCACATGCTAATGAGGCATTCACTTTAGCTGCCACAACTTCATATAATCCCTGGGCAATTCTCACACTTCCTAATGACCTCTTCTTTAGAGAGCAGTGAATCCTGGAGGACAGAGGGAGAGGGAAGTAAATGATTGGGCTAGTGTAGACCTATCCTGAAAATAGATTCACTCTGGAAGAGTGACAGTTACTGAAGAAGAGAGTCCTTGCTACCGATCATGTACAGACTGTCCACACTGTACCCAGAGCAAAGCACTGTAGATTTCCCGCAGCCTGGTTAGTCATCGAGTAGGGATTTCAGGGAAAATAAAGGAAGCCTATCTCCTGGGAGCCTTGCCTTTTATCCAGTGGATATTCCTTTAATATGGATTTTACAAATGTCCAAAGATCAAACTACTGTAGTTCTTGCTTCTTCACAATCATGGGTGAAAAGCCCTGATTAAGCTGGGTAAAAGGTGAAATACGGGAAAAAAAAAAAAAGCTCACCTTTCTATACCAGGGAAGTGAATATATTTTCCACAGAGTCTCCTGAGGCTCTAAAGACCTTCACTAGCATCCATTCCTTCCTCAAGCAACTTTTGGAAAATACCTAGTTGGAGGTATAGCCTCAAGAACCGGAAGCCCAAACTGAAGATGCTGAAGCAGTAATTTCCATATTAGTTGCACCTTAGCACGGGCATGTTCAGTCGCTCAGTTGTATCTGACTTTTGGTGACCCCAAGGACTATAGCCCACTAGGCTCCTCTGTCCATGGGGATTCTCCAGGCAAGATTACCAGAGTGGGGGGGCATTTCCGCCTCCAGAGGACCTTCCCAACCCAGGGATAGAACCCGCACGTGCGTCTCTTTGGCTCCTGCACTGGAGGATTCTTTACCACTGAGCCACCTGGCAAGTCCACTGCACATTACATCACCTTCAAAAGCTCTCCATGCCCACACTTCACCCCAGGCCGATTAAATCAGGTCCACTGGGATTTGAGGCCCAGGAACTGGTATTTTTTAATGCATGATTCCAACGAACAGCCAGGTTTAAAAACATGACACTGCAAACCAAAGCAAGAACAAGTACTGACAACCAAGGGCACAGAGACACAGAGGCTGACTCTGCTACTGAGAGCACCTCTGCTCAACACTGTCCACCTACCGTCTCTCCTGTTGGAACATGTTTCCCAGATCTGCCGCTGCTGCTGCTGCTAAGTCGCTTCAGTCGTGTCTGACTCTGTGCGACCCCACAGACGGCAGCCCATCAGATCTGGAGTGAGAAAATCCTTACACTTGGCTACTCATCTTTACACAATTCTGTTTTCTAATCTTTCTTGTACCTCATAAGTGGATCCTTAGAAGACTGAGCTGTGACTGACCGTCATCAGGGTGGTGTGATCCTTACTTTGTCTTCCAAAAAGGCAACCATAACCAGTGGTAACCACTGCATAGGAAAGTGTTTTTTAAATAACAATTAGAATTTCTTAACAATCGTCCATGTTTTCCCTTATGTATTCTCCATCTAAATTGACTCCATCTCTTCCATCCATGAGTTGTGTTGAGTTCAGTCGCTCAGTCGTGTCTGACTCTTTGTGACCCCAAGGACTGCAGCACGCCAGGCCTCCCTGTCCATCACCAACTCCCAGAGTTTACTCAAACTCATGTCCATTGAGTCAGTGATGCCATCCAACCATCTCATCCTCTGTCGTCCCCTTCTTCTCCCACCTTCAATCTTTCCCAGCATCAGAGTCTTTTCCAATGAGTCAGTTCTTCCCATCAGGTGGCCAAACTATTGGAGTTTCAGCTTCAGGATCAGTCCTTCCAATGCATATTGAGGGCTGATTTCCTTCAGAATGGACTGGTTGAATCTCCTTGCAGTCCAAGGGACTCTCAAGAGTCTTCTCCAACACCACAGTTCAAAAGTGTTAATTCTTCAGTGTTCAGCCTTCTTTATAGTCCAACTCTCACATCCATACATGACCACTGGAAAAACCACAGCTTTGACTAGATGGACCTTTGTTGGCAAAGTAATGTCTCTGCTCTTTAATATGCTATCTAGGTTGGTCACAGCTTTTCTTCCAAGGAAGAAGTATCTTTCAATTTCATGGCTACAGTCACTATCTGCAGTGATTTTGGAGCCCCAAAAATAAAGCCCGTCAGCTGTTTCCATTGTTTCTCCATCTATTTGCCATGAAGTGATGGGACCAGATGCCAGGATGTTAGTTTTCTGAATGTTGAGTTTTAAGCCAACTTTTTCACTCTCCTCTTTCACTTTCACCAAGAAGTTCTTCCATCCATAAATATGCCCAGTTTTTAAAAAAATTAGATCAGACATTCTTTCTGGGGCTGCATATTCCTTCAACTCTCTGCTCTTGTTTTACCTTTATGATTAAACATAAGAGCAGAGTTACTTAGTCTCTCCATTTACTATCTCCACTTGGTCTCACAATTCATTACCCCTTAGCTTTCTGCCAGGTAATTTTTGTCCCCATCACTCTATGAATGATGTCTGTAGTCCTAGATTCACAATGAACTCCTCATCCTGTGAGCACCAGTCCAGCAACTTCCCCTCAGTTGTAAGACCTGAAACACTCTAGCACGGCATTACTTTAAAGTGCCTTTTAAAACATCCTCATCACCCTGGCTTCTTTTCCCTTTTTTCTTTTTGGCCACACCAAACAGTGTGTGGGATTTTAGAGGTATTGAACCTGTACCCCGTACACTGACAGCTCAGAGTCTTAACCACTGGACCACCTGGGAAGTCCCCCGGTTTGTTTTCTACTGCTGTGTCATCTTTTCCTGATTTTGTCCCCTTCACATAACATTTTACCAAGTTCTTTTCTTTCGTTCTCTTTTCTTTTGGTACCAAGAAATGTGAAACTAAGGTCTACAAAATTTTTTACCTTTGTGTTTGCACGTCTTCCTGGCCAAGGAGACACAGAACTGTCATCATATTCTGCAAGAATTTCATAACACAAGCAGGGCAGAGAACTCATAATGACCTCACTCCATCAGGAATCGTATTGACTCCTATGGCAGCAACTATCAGCTTCTAAGCTGGTAGCTCCTGGTCCTGAAATTCTCCTCTCCCTTCCAAATGCCAGGTGTACATTTTCAATGTCTGCCAGGCACTTCTACAGGATGTACACATAACCCCTCAGAAGAATCGCAGCCTCTCTCATCAAAGAGCACCTCCTCATGACTTCTCTTTGTCTTTTCATGGAAGCCTTATGTGCCCAAATGCCCAGTTACATGGTCTTGGAAACTTAAAAAAGTTTTGTGCCCACATCATACATCAAAAAATCCAGTTAGTTCTATTCCCAAATGACCTTTTGAATCCAATCCTCTTTCCCATCACTTCACTTACCATCCTGTTTCAGGATGTTATTTTAAGTATCGTATCACTAGAGCCTCTAACTTGTCTGATTCCCTAGCTTAGTTTGTTCCCCAGGATCACCAACCTACACTCAACTTTTGAGTTAATTTTCCTAAATTTCCACTCCATTTATGTTTTCCCCTGCTAAAACTTCCAGCAGCTCCTGATATCCTACTGAGTTATTTAAGCCTTCAAGCTCCTTCACTGGGTGGTCCTAATTTACATTTACAGGCTCGTCTTCTAATTCCCTTCAGCATTTGACAACTCTTCATTCTCAAAAGACAGTCTGTATTTCCATTACTTAGATTATGCTCAGGACAAAATATATATTCTCCCATCACTTATTTCAAATATCCTACTCATCCCTCAAAGTTTATCTCAAATGCAGCCTTCATGAAATATGTTCAAACCTCTGAGCAAAATACAAAATATCTTATTTCTTGGCCAAATTGAAAAAAAAAATTACAAAAAACCACTTGTCACCCAATCCAAAATAAGTTTCTTTTTAATCCTCAGGCTTCCTACATGCTCCTTTCCACGTGTTTCTGCAACCATTTTTAGCAGCACTTACTTGCTTCCTTGTATGGTAATTCTCATGTACAAATCTTTATATGTATTCTCATGCATAAATCCTTTACCAGCTTTTCAGTACTCAAGGGTATATAACTTTTCTTTTTCACCTCTTTATCCTCTAAAGTTAGCTCACTGTCAAGCACATAGGGGGTACACAATTAATCTTAAATATCTCTCCAACTATGTTTTTAGCAGATGCCCTGTCTATGTTGATTATAAAATTAATATTCAGAGTTTCTTAATTTCTTCCCTCTATGATCTTGCATGTTATTTGACAGCAGACTCCATCTTACTCACCACATTCTCAATAATATCTGCTGAAATTAAGTGAATGATTCAGGTTATTTGAGAAAACTCAGGATGTGTCAACACTGGGAACTGCATTAATCTGAGTTAGGTCTCAGTCCTAATTTCAGTCCTTTCAACCCTCTTACTTTCTGGTTCCCATGTCAACTGCTTGTGGCAAGTGAGGAAAAATAATTTTCCTCAATACATCTAGGTTTTTGGCTAAGACCTCCCAGCATCAAATAAAAAGACAGATTAATACGAGAAAAACAGAAGTTGAATAATATGTTTACTCTTTCGGATACACAGAGATACCCAGGAAAACTGAGTAAATCCGTGAAATGGGCCAAGTCACCACCTTAAACACTATCCATAGTCAAAAAATGAAAGATGATATTAGGGGGGACTAATTATGGGACGTTACTAGGGAAAACACAATCAATATGGATAAGGTTGTTATACAGATTTTAATTAGTTATCTTCTTTACTGGTAAGAGTTTCCGGAGATTTAGAATCATCCTTCTCTTCCTGGTAGAAGGTTAGAGACACCCTTCTAAGTGGACATTTCCCTTATAAATGTAAATGTTTCTTATAAGAAGATAACTTCTATTCAGTTTTCCAAGCTCCTTCCACGTCTTCGATTTCTTAAAAATAACCCATTCAAAATAATCAATATAACAAAGACACATATTTCAGGATGCCGTGTTTTGTTCCCTTTCACTCACCAGCTTCCTAAAATTCCAATGCTTGATTCATGTCTCTCAGTTTATTAGCCCTATGTTAATCCTACTGGGCTTCCCTGGTGGCTCAGACAGTTAAAAAAAAACAAAAAAAACTTCCTGCAATGCAGGGGACCTGGGTTCAATCCCTGGGTCAGGAAGATCCCTTGGAGAAGGGAATGGCAACTCACTCCAGGATTCTTGCCTGGAAAATCCCATGGACAGAGGAGCCTGGCCAGCACAGTCCAATTGGTTACAAGCCAATTGTTTGGGGATTTTTGTTGCTATTGTTTTTGTTTTTATTTGATTTGCTTGCTTTTTCCCACCCCCAAATAAAATCTCAGCCAGGCTGTACAGATTTTCTAATCAACTTTAGGTAACAGAATATCTCATCTCTTCTAAAGAGCATCCCATCCTGTCCAGTGTGAAATCAATTAGGCAAATAGAAGGCTTCTTCCTTCCTCCTGCTCAGGACTGTTGATGCAGATGAGGCCTGCTGTGGAGGAGGAACTGCAGTTAGCACCTTTCACATCTTCCTGCTCTGCTTCCTCCCTCCTTCCATAGATACTGCCTTGGCCCTTCCATAGCTGGGCTGAGGTAGAGGATGTAGGGAAAGAGACAAATGGGCAATAAATATCTATCTTGGCAAGTGCATTTGTGATTTGGCATCAGCTTCTTCTGTGAAGAACATTTACTCAAAGGTGATTTACGGTCACATTTGCAGTTTCCACTGAAGACTGCTGCCTTGCCTACCCTCCCCTGACTTCACGATGAAGGTCACAGCTTCCTGGATGTGGCAGTGTCTTTCCCCCAGATGTCACCTCATCCCAAATGATGGTTTGAAGCAGGGTTCCTTGTAAGCAGATGATGGGCACGTTCCCTTTTTAGGGAACATATCTCATAAGTGGGAAATACTAAACTTTACGCCAGCAATAGCAGAAAGACAACTATCTCTCAAAGCATCCCATGGTCCTGTTGTTTTACCAGCTCCAACCAGGCCCTTAACCTTTGACTACGTCCCCTAAACTGTAGAGGGCTCTAATCAAACTTTCCAGTTATCTCAAATGCATTTTTTTTTCACTTGGCTTATAACATGCAGAAGCACCCAAGCTTGTGGGTATATTGAAAGTGGTCAACACACTGACAACCAACAACACTCTCTAAAAGAAGGCCTCTTTGTCAAGGTCTCTTAGATCAATATTGACAACCCTCATATACTCAAGAAAACTGGTGACCTAAGAGTTACAAAACTAATTTCACAATCCTTCAGCATGTCTTACATAGGTAAACTACTGTTACCAGCTTCAGGGCTGAAGCTGAAGTGGAATACAAAGAGCCCCAACTGTTAACAATGTTCTGTGTCCCTACTGAGATCACTTACTTCAAAAACTTGGTCTCTGAATCTCAGCTGACTACTCAGCACAATCCATCCATTCCCTTAATTGTTTTTGCTCATCTTGGTCTTCACTTTCCTTCTATAGATTTTCCAAAGTTTCTCCTCTTTACTCACCTGTTATCATCTTCACTCATGGCAGGGGATCTTGTCTCCTATTTTACCTGGAAAACTTGCACCACCAAGGATAATTCCTCTCAATTGTCCATTTATGTCAAAACGTACCTAAAATGAACCCATTATGTGTTCTTCTCCCCAGTGACAGAGAGTAAGGTTTCCAATCTCACGTCTGAAACCAAACTATCCATTTTTTCAAGTTTCTGTGCTTCTCTCATTTCCTTACTGTCTTCCTGCCATGTCTTTTACATGCCATCTGCTTCGAGGCTGATTCCTCAGACAATGGCTTTTCTCACCCTGTACACTGTTCTTTTTTTTTAATTATACTGGAGTATAATTTATTTACACTATTTTGCTAACTTCTGCTGTAAACCAAAGTGATATAGTTATATAAATATATATATATTCATTTTATATTCTTTTACATTATGGTTTAACATAAGATATTGAAGGTTCCCTGTGCTATATAACAGGACCTTGTTGTTTTATACACCTTTTTAAAATAATCACATTTGTGTTCATCATGTCAACTACTGTCTCTATATCAATGACCTAAATCCCGATTTCTTCACCTATCACCTGGACATCTCACAGACAACTCAAACTGATTGTCCAAAACTCAATCTACTCTCTCTCGAAAACTATTCTCTTCAACCATGGCTCAGAACCACCATCCACCTGGTCTCTCAAATAAGAAATGTATGAATCAACCATGACTACTTCTTCTATCTGCAACACCTTCTATTTAATCATCTAAGAGATTTTTATCTCCCAATTTTTTTTATACCTTTTCCCTTCTAGCCATCTTTACCTCCCTTAAACTAGACCTATATTATTTCTAACCTAGTCAACTACAACAGCCTCCTAACTCGTCTACTTGCACTGAAGCTCTATTCTCCTCAAAAGGCAGTGTATTAATCTATTGTTATAGACCATGTTATGCCAAATGCAGACACTTGAAACAGCAAGCATTTATCTCAGTTTCTGAAGGTTAAGTGCATGGTGTTGGCTCAGGGTCTCCCCACCGTCACATTCAGAGTCATTTGAAAGCTTAACCAGGACTGGAGGATCCACTTCCTAGATGATGATCTCACAGGGCTGCTGTGAAAAGCCTTAGTGCCTCACCACGTGGGCCTCTCCTGGGGCTCCTAACTGTCCTTACAACAGGGCAGCTCACTTTTCTAGAGCCAGGGAATTTATTACAACTGCAAATCTATCAAATCTATCACCTTACGTACTGGAGATCTAAAAGATCTCTCTGTAACACACAGGCTACACTTAAATTTCCCTTGCATTGCTTCCAAGACTCTCAAGGATGGCACCCTAAATGTATCTACAGCTTCAGTTCCCATCACTCTTCTTTATATAGTGTCTTCTGAAAATACTAAATTACTTCTTGTTCCCTAAACACGATGTTGTATTTTGACCCCAAGGGTTTTCTCAGGCTATGATTTCTGCACAAAATGTCTTGCCCTTTGTAACCTATTATATTTATTTGGACCCAACTTACCCATCACCTATTCTAGAAAGCCTTCTTAGAAATATGCTTCCCAACCCCAGGCTCAGGACTCACCTACTTCCCTATTATTATCGTTACAATTACTGTTATCTGTTATAATCACTGAGGCATATTCTCTTCATATGAATAGAATGTAAGCTTGCTGAGGGTATCATATTACTTATCTGTGTCCCTTTTAAAATTTTGCTGCTATAATGGTTCCTAAAATCTCACTGTGTATCTCTGTATTGATGACATACTTCATTCTCAGGGCTTCCCGAAGAACCAAGAGTACCAGGTGGGCTGGCATTTTCTGAAGAGATGAATCATCTTTCCTGGAAAGATACTACCTTCCTCAAGTAGGATTTAAGACCAGGCCAGCCTCCGCACAGAACCAGAAGTGGTGAGCCATGCTCAGTTACAAGTCTTTAAGCAAAACACCACATTCCTGATTCCAGGATGTTTTTTGTCTGCCTGATTTGGCAGCCTCCAGACAAGCAGAAGGTAAAACTCCAGTAATCCTAGGCTGAGAACCAGAAAAATAAATCCAAGTGTAGTGAGAGCTAATACCCTACCAAGTGCTCTAGCAAAGTAGTACTACCAACAGATAGAATTGGGCTTAATGTGTCCTGGGTGGGCTTGCAAATGGGGTTAGGAATGAACATGAACTTTATGATCAACGTTCTGCAACCATTATCCTAAAGAGTTATCCTCTAAATAGAATAATGATTACATTGATTTTTTGTCAACTTTGGTCTCCCCATTTTCTGGGGAGACACATAAATCTCAAGAAAAAATAAGGAAACCAAGATTCTTCTTGATGAAGGAAACACTGTATTTACTTCCAATTTTTCCATAGATTGAGATGTTTCAGAATTTTCCCTCTGACATACATTGAAGGAATAAAGACTCCAAAAATAATACTTTTAATGTTGAGATTTAAATCCTCTTTAGTTGAAAAGTGATACTTATTCTGGTAATTCTTTTAATTATCATAAAGATATGAGAGAACAGAAGTAGCAATAAATAAGGGCTCATATAGCAAAAGAAAGAAACAACTGCATTAAGTATGGTAGTGTCCCATTAGGAAGGGAAAAACAAACTCTTAAGCCTTAGGGTTTTTTTTTTCAAGCTATTGCTCTCAACAGAGCTATATGGATTTCATCAATATGTTTATATGGTTTCAAGCCAAGAAATTCTGTAAAGATTATCAAAGTATCTGATGTAGCTTCTGGCAAGGAATAAAGTACAACTCACAAGGACCTTGAAAAAAATGTTTGTTAGAAGAGTTTCTGATTTTATCAAGAAGATTTAGCTTAAAATATGAAGAGGAGAAAAATATCCCAATAAAAGATTGAATAGCATAGAAAACAATATATAATAATAAACTAACATCAAGGAGGAAGTAACCAAGTAACTCTTACAAAAAAAAGTAGCAGGATGTGGGGAATATGAAAAATATATCTTCAGATCAATAAACCAAAGCAGAGAGAATAAATCTAACAAACATAATAATTTTTCTTTTGAAACAGTTACAATCTCATAGGTATATTTTAATTTCAATAGTGTCACTAATGATGAGAATATGCAAGTTAAGAGGTATATTAATACTTCATTAGAAAAGATTTAAGTGGGTAAGAGATTAGTTTCTCTTTTAAGAAAATATAGACAATCACTAACAATCATGGCCATATGGTGGAAAAGTCACAAAATTTACTTGAGTACTCAAACACAGAAGTGGCAGAAATATTATTGTGTGTTGGGCAGAAATGTAGGTAATATATTTAGATGAACTATACAAACAAAGTTTTTTAATAAATCCTTGCACAGAGGTGGGATGAAGTAATGACAAAGAGGTAGTGTTTATCTTTTCATCTGCTGGAAATCTTTTGGTCAAAATCAGAGTGTCTAATACAACCATGCCTTGATTTTGGTCACAACAGCAGACTTCAACTGGCATCCTCAGTCTCAGACGGTCCCTAAGCCAATCTTCACTGGAGAAGATCACACATCTGTTAAATTCAGTGGCCCACTGTTGACAACCAGCTGAAGCCCTAGGTATCTCGCCTGCCTTCTATCCCTGTGCTGTGCTGTGCTTAGTTGCTCAGTCATGTCCAACTCTTTGAGGCCCTATGGATTGTAGCTCATTAGGCTCCCCTGTGGGGATTTTCCAGGCCAGAATACTAGAGTGGGTTGCCATGCCCTCCTCCAGGGGATCTTCCCAACTCAGGGATTGAACCTAAGTCTCTTGCATTGCAGGCAGGTTCTTTACCATCTAAGCCACCAGGGAAGTCCAAGAATTCTGGAGTGGGTAGCCATTCCCTTCTCCAGGGGATCTACTGACCCAGGAATTGAACTGAGGTCTCCTGCATTACGGGCAGATTTTTTATTTTTTAACCAGCTGAGCTACCAAGGAAGCCCTACAATCCCTGAGTCTTCCCCAACCCTTCTGCATTTTCTCACCTATATGACTTGACTTTTCACTTAATCACCAAATACCAGTAGAGGGCCCCAAGTGGGACAAGATTCCTGGCTTAAGCACTAACCCAGTGAGCACCCTGACATCTCATACAACTATGTATGTGGGAGTTTTAGTCCTAGAACCCTAGGTGTCTAGCTGCCAGTCCACGCCCTGCTTAAAACTGAGACACCAATCGCATAACACTCCTTGAAATCATCTGGAGATGCTATCCCCCTCACTGGACCAAACCATGTTTGTAGTATCAGATTTCTCTCTTGGCCCAATGGCCTCTGCTGAGGTCAAGCACATTTTGTCACCAGGCCTATACAAGACATGTCACTTGCTCCTAATTTGCTCTTTTAGAAGACCACAGAAAAATAAAATATTTTTCTGAAAGCAAAGGAATCATAAAAGAAAATTGCTAGGATCTTTATCAACACTAACACTGTACAATTCTATACTTTTAAGTTTGGCTGAAAGGAAGAACTCACTGGGGAATTGATGCGTGACTCTAGAGAAGGTAAATATGTTAGCTAGCCAGATAAATAAACTCTAATCTAGGAAAGACTGTTTCTGAAATTTCAGAGAAATAGCAGAAGACCTTTAGATGGAAAAATGGCTCACTAGGGATGAAAAATCTAAAATTAAATTACGACTGTACAATTTTAAATAAGCTCATAAGAAAAAAAAAAACTATTGAAATAAATTATTGTTGCTGAGGGAGAGCTGTCCGAAATAGTCCAGGGGCCTATATTTCCCAAAAAAGGAGGCTGATAAATGAATTTTAATATATATAACAGAATATTTTGAAATAAAATGATGTATGCAAATATTCCATGCTATGGAAAAAGATTTTTATAAATTAAAAAGGCAGGATAGAAATATGAATTGGCCCTAACTAAAGAATACATATGCATAAAAAATGAAGCATGTTAAAATCTGAAACATTATTATTATTATTATCATTTCTGTGGTGTAACTGTAGTTGACTTTTATTTTTCATTTTATTCTTCATATTGGTCTCTAGTTTTTAAAATTTCTTCAGTAAAGATTCCTTTCATAAACAGGGGTTTTTTTTGTACATGAATGTACAAAATGTGGAAAAAGGAGCCCCCAACTACAAATAGAATACAAAAGAATGGTACAAACATTTAAAAAGGCAGTGTCAGGAATGCAGAAGCAACAACTCTGGCTATGAATAATGCTAAGGAAAATGAAAAGAATTTTAGAAGCTATGTTTAAAACAAGAAGAAAAGAATGAACTCTAGCCATTTCCCAAACAGAGCAGATCATATTAACATTGCTTCTTTTTCTGTGTCACAGCAAAGAACAGCACATGGCTAAGAGACAGGATTCCAGGGCGGTTAAGAATACTGTTAGGATGCACCTAACTCTTAAGTGATTTCACATCTCCAAGTGAAGTCTCTCAGTCGTGTCCAATTCTTTGCGACCCCATGGACTGTAGCCGTCCAGACTCCTCCATCAGTGGGATTTTCCAGGCAAGAATACTGGAGTGGGTTGCTGTTTTCTTCTCCATCATATCTCCAAGCTCAAGAAATTTTACTGTCTAGAAGGAATTTACAGATATCATCACCACAGCCCAGACATCATCTCTGAGAAATCACAGCAATTAGGAAAAGTGAGAAAAGTCTGGAAATGGACAAATATATAATCATTTATCCAACAAGGGCATGAAGACATGTTATCAAAACTATATGTAGTTATCCTAACATTGTTTGAGAAGAGACCTTTAAGGAGATTTTGAGCCCTTAGAATCTAAGTCAGAATATTTGCAGTATAAGGCAAATGTAGTTAAATGTAAAATGTAGTTAGCAGCTTAATATCCTATTAAAACTGAAAAGAATATGGTATGATTCCCAAACTCCTTTCTAATTCTGAAACTCCATGGTAAACACCAGTTTTCCTGATCTCACACAGCATTTGGAAGCCTGTTATCACTGTAAGCAAAGATGGATGAACACAGACTATAATATATCATGTAACCCCTAATTCATTCCCTTTCCAGAGCGATTTGCCATGAGACTCTAATCTCTTGGCTAACCATTTTATATGATCAGAATAACAAATACATAGATGGCAGGCATATAATATCTATAGAGGCTACTTTGCAGAAAGATGTTTAATTAATTTGGATTCTCAAAGATTTCGATAATGATATAACAAGCTAAAAGAATATACACACATACACATAAATATTCTAATTAAAGAACTGTGCCTGTCTAAAAAAATAGGTGTTGGAAAATATAGGATGAAGTAATTTTACTATTAGTATCTCCATAGAAGAAGGTAGGCCTTCTATCTGCATGGGCAGTAAAACCGAAAGTATGATCCAGTTGGTAGGGGATCACATTGAACTATCCAGAGGAATGGAAGAAAGAGGGGGAAGTGACGGGCAATTAGCCAAGTCCTACTTCACCCACACAGGCAAATGGACACAGTGAACAGCCAGTATATTTAAAAAGAAGATAAATATCTTTGTTGTTTACAGTAGACTAGGAAGAAAATAGAATGATGTTGGCTACCAGTTGCCCACTCCCCATGCCTGCTCTCCCCTCACCCATATCCTTGATCCCTTCCATCAGAAACCGGATCTTCTCTTCCGGTTTCTCATGGTTCATACGTTATTAACTCATTAGTCCCAAAACCTACCCAGAGAAGTTCCTATCTGTTTATTCAAGTGACTTATTTTACTGAGGAAGACAAAGTTACCTAAAAATAAGAATCAAACTCTTCTGGTGGTTAGATCAGGTTTATATTTAAAAAGAAGATAAATATCTTTGTTGTTTACAGTAGACTAGGAAGAAAATAGAATGATGTTGGCTACCAGTTGCCCACTCCCCATGCCTGCTCTCCCCTCACCCATATCCTTGATCCCTTCCATCAGAAACCGGATCTTCTCTTCCGGTTTCTCATGGTTCATACATTATTAACTCATTAGTCCCAAAACCTACCCAGAGAAGTTCCTATCTGTTTATTCAAGTGACTTATTTTACTGAGGAAGACAAAGTTACCTAAAAATAAGAATCAAACTCTTCTGGTGGTTAGATCAGGTTAAGTAGTACAGACATCTTTATCTCTATAATTTATTTACTCAAAGCCACACATTTAAAACAAAATATATTCAATGGGAGCTTTCTTTCTGTTACATGGCAAGATAATCACAGGTTCAGATGTTCACAGGATAATTATAAGATAGTATTATCTTTTAATTTAAAAAATTAAAAATAGACTTTCTAATGGAAAATGAACTTGTAGAGCAAAGAAGGCAGTGGTTCGCCAGTCCTCACTGCTCGGCTAGTATTCTGAACAGATCTGCTTGCTACACTTAGGACTTCCCAGGTGTTGTAATGGTAAAGAATCTGCCTGCCAATGCAGAAGACACAGGAGACACGGGTTAGATCCCTGGGTAGGGAAGATCCCCTAGAGGAGGGCATGGCAACCCACTCCAGTATTCTTGCCTAAGAAATCCCATGGACAGAGGAGTCTGCGGGCTACAGTCCAGGGGGCTCCAAAAAGCCATACACGACTTAGTGACTGAGCAAGCACATTTCAAAAGGTAAATGAGGTTCTAGAAATAAATCATCATGATGACCAAGCACATTGGAACCACAAAGCATGAGGACTGCTAAAGAAGCTACAGTCCTTTTAGAAGAAAAGATTTAGGAGGAACATCATAATTTGCATAACACATTTTAGACTCATGTGTATTTGCTATTATCTTTATTCAGAAGATCTCCAAAAGGACGAATAGTATTAATAAACAGAACATATGGGAAAGTCGTAAAGAACAATCTTCAAACAATATGGTCTACTTGAATAATTATAAACTATAAATCTCCAAGATTTAGTCCTAAAAGTATAAGCTGATGGATAAGACAACTAATAGAACAGGTTAGCCTCTATTCTCCTAAATTTCACCTTCCCCTAAAAGTTCTTTTCTACTTCTTTTCAGCTGCCTCCACTATGAAAGCTTCAGGTGGTCTTTTCCCAATTTAATTCATCCTACTTTAAGTCATAGTATCGAATGAAGTTCTTTTTCCTTAGTATAATTTACACAGAGTAAAGCTTTCAATAAGACTTTGTTAAATACTAAATGGTTGCCGAGGAAGGATGATCACAGAGAGTATGAGTCGAAGATCTGTATAATTAAGAGGTGCTGGGCTCATGCAGCTGACCTGTTCTCAGAGCTCCCTGAACCCTCCCACTAGACATGCTCTGAGGAGTTAGCTACACCTGAACCACCACAGACACACAAGTCCTTACGTCTCTCTCTTTGACCTCTCATAACTTCTAAGTCCTGGCCTGCCTCCATGTAGTGGGCACTAATGTACCACTGCCCTTGGCAGCCCAGAGAAACAAAACACTCTCTCCTCTCTACCCAAGGTCTTTCTTCCTATTTTCCAGTCCAATGCACAATGCAGATCCAATATTCAATTATATCTTTGGGCAATACAATTAGCAGAGCATTGGTATAGCAGGAAGAGCACGCCCACACAGTAAACAGGCTGTGCTCTCCTCACAGTATCTTCATCAGTTAGAGTTGTGACAAACTCATACAGCAAGCTCTCCTTTATAGAAAGCTTTTCAACAGAAGTTATAGGTCCCACAATTCATTATATCGAGGGGAATCTCCACCCTGGCCAAGAGGATTCAGCCATGCAGATTAATTCTAATATTCCTAAGATACTCTATCTCATTTGCATTTCCTTTTTCTCTGATATTTCATATCATGTCACATTCAGTTCAGTTGCTCAGTCATGTCCGACTCTGCAACCCCATGAACCACAGCAAGCCAGGCCTCCCTGTCCATCACCAACTCCCAGAGTTCACCCAAACCCATGTCCGTCGAGTCGATGATACCATCCAACCATCTCATCCTCTGTCGTCCCCTTCTCCCCCTGCCCTCAATTAATGGAATTCAATAGAAAGAGTATGACATTAATGTGTCCTACCATCAATTAGTAATAAACATATTCTTTTTTAAATGTGTCTATATTATTTATGAATGGCTCCATTTTTATTTTAGGGAAGTTTTTGGTGGCCAGGGGAGCAGAATGGGGTGGGGAATTCATGCCAACAGCAGCTGGCAAGCGTGAATGAATGGAGCAATGGCCCAACATTTAACATATGCCTGAAGAAATATTATAAATTCTCTGGCAGACATTTGAATTCTGGACTAATATCTTACCTCTGAGGTTTCCTGATTTGAACCCTATCTTCTCTTTACACTTTTCTATCTCCACGATTTCAACAAGCATAGACACACTTACAAAGGTGAACTAAATGTAGAACTATCCCTGCAATTCAAAGAACAAATAACCCATTTGAAAGCATAAACTTAACTTGGTTTCATAAGAAAGTGTTCCTATGATAAGCAGGTGGTGTGTAACATTCACAGGTAACAGCAAAGCAAGCAACATAGATTAGTGACACTGCCTCAAGTTGACAGTACCCACCAACAAGCTCATAGCTTCAGTGGCTAGTTTATTAATTCTAACCCAGAAGTCCAGTATCTTTGAAAGAAAAACAACTTCAGGAATTTTTAATAACCAGAACTGGCTAGTTAAGCAGTTTTCACACTTAACTAGAGCATTTGCAGAGCACAGAGTATAACATCAATATATAGATACTTAGATACACATATACATATATCTTTGTATACATATACATATTTCCCTGGTGGCTCAGAGGTTAAAGCGTCTGCCTGCAATGCGGGAGACCTGGGTTCGATCCCTGGGTGGGAAGATCCCCTGGAGAAGGAAATGGCATCCCACTCCAGTACTCTTGTCTGGAGAATCCCATGGACGGAGGAGCTTGGTGGGCTACAGTCCACAGGGTCGCAAAGAATTGGATATGACTGAACGACTTCACTTCACTTCACATATATGATATCTATCTATATATGTATCAATATCTCATATACATCAGGATCTGATGTCACAAAAAAAGCAAAAATGTAACAGAACTGAAGTGTAACGCATGCCATAAACATGAATACATTGTATTTGCATTTTCTATGAAAGCCACTACAAAATTAAATAGTCCACAGCTTGCAGGGGTTGCAAGCCTATGTACTAAATGCTGTTGCTGTTTTAGTCACTCAGTCATGTCCGACTCTTTGTAACCCCAAGGACTGTTTGGATATGACTGAACGACTTCACTTCACTTCACATATATGATATCTATCTATATATGTATCAATATCTCATATACATCAGGATCTGATGTCACAAAAAAAGCAAAAATGTAACAGAACTGAAGTGTAACGCATGCCATAAACATGAATACATTGTATTTGCATTTTCTATGAAAGCCACTACAAAATTAAATAGTCCACAGCTTGCAGGGGTTGCAAGCCTATGTACTAAATGCTGTTGCTGTTTTAGTCACTCAGTCATGTCCGACTCTTTGTAACCCCAAGGACTGCAGTGAACCAGGCTCCTCTGTGGGATTTTCCAGGCAAGAATACTGGAGTGGGTTGCCATTTCCTCCTCCAGGGAATCTTTCAGACCCAGGGATCAAACTCGTTTCTCCTGCTTGGCAGGCAGATTCTTTACCATTGAGATACCTGCAAAGCCCCTATGTACCCAATCAGTTCAGTTCAGTCACTCAGTCGTGTCCGACTCTTTGCGACTCCATGAATCGCAGCACGCCAGGCCTCCCTGTCCATCACCAACTCCCGGAGTTCACTCAGACTCATGTCCATTGAGTCCGTGATGCCATCCAGCCATCTCATCCTCGGTCGTCCCTTTCTCCGCCTGCCCCCAATCCCTCCCAGCATTAGGGTCTTTTCCAATGAGTCATCTCTTCGCATAAGGTGGCCAGAGTACTGGACTTTCAGCTTTAGCATCATTCCTTCCAAAGAAATCCCAGGGCCGATCTCCCTCAGAATGGACTGGTTGGATCTCCTTGCAGTCCAAGGGACTCTCAAGAGTCTTCTCCAACACCACAGTTCAAAAGCATCAATTCTTCTGCGCTCAGCCTTCTTCACAGTCCAACTCTCACATCCATACATGACCACAGGAAAAACCATAGCCTTGACTAGATGGACCTTAGTCGGCAAAGTAATGTCTCTGCTTTTGAATATACTATCTAGGTTAGTCATAACTTTTCTTCCAAGGAGTAAGCGTCTTTTAATTTCATGGCTGCAGTCACCATCTGCAGTGATTTTGGAGCCCCAAAAAATAAAGTCTGACACTGTTTCTACTGTTTCCCCATCTATTTCCCATGAAGTGATGGGGCCAGATGCCATGATCTTCATTTTCTGAATGTTGAGCTTTAAGCCCACTTTTTACCCAATAAGATAAAACAAATTACAAAGAAAAGTAATGACCACTGGATGCAAGTTAGTGCATAAGTAAAGTAAAGTCACTCAGTCGTGTCCGACTCTTTGTGACCCCATGGACTGCAGCCCACCAGGCTCCTCAGCCCATGAGATTCTCCAAGCAAGAATACTGGAGTAGGTTGCCATTTCCTTCTCCAGGGGATCTTCCTGACCCAGGGATCGAACCCGGGTCTCCCGCATTGGAGGCAGACGCTTTAACCTCTGAGCCACCAGGGAAGTCCTAAGTTAGTGCATACTTAAGAGAAACTCTGGTTATTCTTTTTTGCTTTGGACTCTGCTTTAGTTTTTGTTTCGGGAGGATTTTGGTGGAGCAGTGATGAGGAAGAGGAAGTCAAACACATACTGTCATGAAGCAGAAAATCACACGGCACATCCAGAAACTGAACTGAGTTCTATTTTCACCTGAAAAGAGGTGAATTCTTTATTCTCTGACTACATTTTCGGTCACTCATCAAGTATTCTTTATTATTCATTCAACCACTGTTGACTGACTTCTTGCAATGTGCCAGAGAATGAGATGGTTCCAAGGAACCTTTCCTTCTTTCAAAATACCTAAGTAAGAGACAAAGAGGACAGTTATGTAAAAAATGAGGCTCCAGCATGATAAGAACTACAGTAGAGGTGAGTGAGATTACAGCATACAGGAGACACAGCTAAGACTGGAGTCAGTGTCATGAAGGCTTCATGGAGGATGTGACTGCTAAGCTTCTTTTTGAAGACTGAGTTGGCCAAATAGAGAAGGAAAGTCAATATTCCAGGTGGATGAGGAGCTAGTGGGCCAAAGAGCAGAGAGTGTAATTCAATAGGAAGAGGACTTTGGTTTGAAGCAGAGTCAAACAAGAGATGAAGTGGAGAAAAAAAGTTTGTACTTCCCATGCTGAGTGGTTTAATTCTTATCCACAAAGCATCAACATATTAAAGGAGGTGGCATTTTCAGATGTGCATTTAAAAAACCATTCTGGGTAGCAGTTTAGAAAAATGGATCATAAGGAGGCAAGCCTGATGTCAGGGAGACTCTGAAGTTATCTGGAGAAATGATGCGGCTTGAACTGATGATGGCCATGGAGACTTATAACAGCCAAGAGATTGAAGAAATATTCTTGTACTGTAAAGGAACTTTAATGACCAAGTAGCCAGAGATTGGTAGGGATGGGAGAATAAAGGGTCAATGACTCGAGTGCCTGTATGGTCTACATATTAAAGGAGGTGGCATTTTCAGATGTGCATTTAAAAAACCATTCTGGGTAGCAGTTTAGAAAAATGGATCATAAGGAGGCAAGCCTGATGTCAGGGAGACTCTGAAGTTATCTGGAGAAATGATGCGACTTGAACTGATGATGGCCATGGAGACTTATAACAGCCAAGAGATTGAAGAAATATTCTTGTACTGTAAAGGAACTTTAATGACCAAGTAGCCAGAGATTGGTAGGGATGGGAGAATAAAGGGTCAATGACTCGAGTGCCTGTATGGTCTTGCCATCTCATTGACTGAGCTGGAAAGTGTAGGAAGAAATGGTGATCTGGAGAAGGGAAAGGTAAAAAGTTTGCTTTGAGATATGTTGACATCACAGTGCCCAAGAAACACACAAATGAAGATGGATGCCAGGGAAATATACAAACCAACTGGAAGCTTAAAAGAAACGTCTACTGATTTGGGGACATCAGCCCACAGGGTATCAGTGATTGCATGAAGTCTTCAATAGGTTTGTGTGAGAGGTAGGTGGCCCGAGACCGAGCACAGAGGACACAACGTCTTGCCTAAGAGAAGCCCAAAGAGATGAGAAGACAGCCAGGAGACATGATGTCACTGATATCAAAGGAGAGGGGATTGTGCGAAGGACCTGCTTGGTGCAGGCATGGCACCAGAGACAGCAGGGACTCACCTGAGAAGTAAAAGTCTCCATTTTGAAGGAGGTCAAAAAGAAAGCACACACATATTAAATCATAATACAGGATAGAAAGTGACAGATACCGTTTAAAAAAAAAAATCAGATTAATGCTCAGGAGCTCAGAGGAGGGAGCAGCCGTTTCCATTTCAAACACAGAAGTGGCCCTGCAGTGGCTGCTGTCTGTAACACATGGTCATGGTTTTTTATGGTATTTTTTAGTTTACATGGTATTTTTCAGATCTTTACTAACCACTCCTTTTTTTTCCAGAAATCTTCTTTATCATAGCTGAAAGTAATTTCTCCCTCCTTTGAAGACCTAAACACTGCATCTAAATTATGATATATACCACATTCTCTTTGCTATGGATTTGCTGTTTTCTTATCTCTTTTACCAGATCGTAAAGCTCTCTGTGGTCCCAAACTCTATCTTACTTTCCTTGGAACCACTCTCCCCTTCCCCAGTGCCTGGACCAGCCCCCCACAGGATGACAGTCTTGCTCTTCGAGTCACTCAGTCCTGGATTCGAAACCCATCACAGCCACTTGTTCAGCTATTAGCTTCTTGACAATTCACAAATGATTAATGCCCACTAAGGCATAGTTTACTCAACTAAAAGTAGAAATAAAATATTCCACAAAGGGCTATTATGAATATTAAGTATAATGATGTTTCTAAAACTACTCAGGAAATTATTTGGCACACAGTAAATATACAGTAATGGTTTGTTTTATTTCAATGTACAGTACATAACAAATAAATGCTTACAGAATTAAAGAATACCTGAATGAATGATCATGGCAACCAGTTTCCATTTCTAATAGATTTCTGATTCTTTTCATTCTTGAAATGTTCACAGCCTATTATAGCTAGGTCTTCTCTACATCCAGAATATCCTTTTCCATCACAATTTTGCTTAAGATTTCTAGAACTTTTGCCTCCAACTACCCTCCTTCTCCTTAGCAGTATCAGAAATATACTGTACAGGAGACTGATTTTGTTTAGCAAAATTTCTTACTAGTATGAAAACAGAAAATATGGTGTTAGTGCTTAACCTCAGAGTCAACTATGAATAATATTCTATTCTTCAAGAATTTCAGTTCTTTTAGATGTTGCTTATTATTTGTCTTCCTGTGCAAAAGACCTAAGCCAAGCAGCCAGGTTTTAAATCCCATCTCTGCTTTACAATGTTGTGTTAGTTTCTGCTATGCTGCTGCTGCTGCTAAGTCACTTCAGTCGTGTCTGACTCTGCGCAACCCCATAGACAACAGCCCACCAGGCTCCGCCGTCCCTGGGATTCTCCAGGCAAGAACACTGGAGTGCCATTTCCTTCTCCAATGCATGAAAGTGAAAAGTGAAAGTGAAGTCACTCAGTCGTGTCTGACTCTTTGCAACCCTATGGACTGCAGCCCACCAGGCTCCTCCGTCCATGAGATTTTCCTGGCAAGAGTACTGGAGTGGGGTGCCATTGCCTTCTCCGAGTTTCTGCTATACAACAAAACAAATCAGCTCTGTGTATACATATATACTCTTATTGAGCAGCTCTCCCTATTCCCAATCCCATCCTTCTGCTGCTAAGTCACTTCAGTCGTGTCTGACTCTGTGCGACCCCATAGACGGCAGCCCACCAGATTCCACCGTCCCTGGGATTCTCCAGGCAAGAACACTGGAGTGGGTCTCCATTTCTTTCTCCAATGCATGAAAGTGAAAAATGAAAGTGAAGTCCCTCAGTCGTGTCCGACTCTTTGCAACCCCATGGACTGGAGCCTACCAGGCTCCTCCGCCCATGGGATTTTCCAGGCAAGAGTACTGGAGTGGGGTGCCATCCTTCTAGGTTATCACAAAGTACTGAACTGAGCTCGGGGTGCTGTACAGCAGCTTCCCACTAGCTATCTACTTTACACATGGTAGTGTATATATGTTAATGCTACTCTTCCAATTCAGCCTGCCCTCACTTTCTAGTTTTGTGATGTTGGATAATTTATTAGTCATCTCTAGCCTCAGTTTTCTCATCTGTTAAATGGCAATACCTACATCAGAGAGGTGCTATGAGGATTAACCAAGCATGTGCTTACAGCACTTGGCACAAAGTAAACATAACATAGATGTTACCATTTATTTCCTATGTGTTTATGCAGACTTTGCTACTCAGTGTTTTCTATTCAAAGTTACAGATAGGTTCAATCTCTCATTATTCTAAATACCTCAATTGGCTTCTTCCCGCAGCATGTCTTCTAGCCTCAATTAATATACTGCAGAAAACAAAATAGAAAGTGGTTTAAGGTTTACTGAATGATCTGAAGATTTCTCCAAGTACCAATTAAAGCAGCAAAGACAGTTGGTATGACACATTGTTTCCTCAAAAGCGTTCTTAAATAAAGCTTGGAGAACATAATAAACATGTTTTTCTTGTTTTCTTGGTGTTATTTCATATTACCAGTAAAGATTACAGAGCTCACTTTTTAATCAGAAAATAAGACTATGTAGATAAAGCATCATCAGTCAGAAAAAAAGCAGAGCACACCCTGGTGTCCTTTTGAGGGCCCCAAACAAGCCTTGCTGCTCTCTGCCCTCGCCCTTCCCTCTCTCTGTGTCAGGTAGATCTAGACACACAGCCCACCATGTCACCTGGGCTCATTAATTCTCCTCTCTAAGTCTCAGTTTCTTTACCTATAAAATTGAGAACAACTACTTCAAAGACTGCTGTGAGGATTAAATGAGAGAATGCAGTTAAATCCCTGAGCACCATACCTGGCAAATAATGAATGCTTAATATGCATCACTTAAAAATAATAACCCTCAGTTTGAACAAAGAACAAGATAGATTAGCTATAACAGACTAACCTCATACTATAAACAATTAAAATTCTGGACATAATATAAAGACACAACGGACTGCAGTCCCTGAGGAGCAACTAAAGCAAGCAGCAAACTGAGAGGCTAAAAGCCTAAAGAAGAGCTGTACTTTCTGTGGCTGTTTTCCCTGTAGACTCTTACAGGCTGCACGGGCAGGGGATAAAGCTGAGTGGGGGGAAAGCTGAGTAGCGGAAGAAGGGAACTTACTTCATGGAAGAGAGCAAAGTTAGAGTGCAAGGCTGCCAGAGAAGCTGGAGGTTAAGGGGCAAAATCCAAGAAAGAAGAGAGTCCAGGAGGAGGGTCAAAATGTGGCTGCAAATTTTTCTCTAGTGGTACACAGGGAGGAACGCCTAGAAACCCAACACAAAGCAACAGTTGGGGCAAGAGGGAGAGCAGATATTCTAGAAACATCTCGTGCTTGGAAAACAGAAATTAGTCTGTTTAAGTGCCTCCAAATTGGAGAGGCAGGGTTAATATATTAAAATTTGTCTTGTTGAACCCATAAAGCCTTCCCTAAAAGTAGGGCAAAGGCAGGCCTCTAAGAGACTAACCCAAAGGCAGTACATTTGACTGGCCAATGAAAACCTGATGCTTAACTCAATGTCTATGAAGTTCAGTGTTCATTCAAAATGAAGGCTTGCTAAAAACAGAAGAAAACCACCAGAAGTCAAAAGAAACATAGAAGAATTGAATTAGATGTCCAGGTGTTTCAGATATTAAAGTTATCTGAAGGGGATTTTAAAATAGTCATGCTTAATATATTGATAATAAATAAAGAGGTGGATGGAAAGTTTCAGCAGAAGTCTAAAATCTCTAAGGCTCAAGCTGAAATTTCACAACTTAAGATATAAAAATTGAAATCAAGAATTTAACTGATGGGATCAATAACAGATTAGAAATAGCAGAGTAGATAATTTAGTGAACTAAATACATGACAAGAAAAAGTGCTCAAATTAATGCCTATAAAATACAAAAGGATAGAAAACATAAGGAAAAATAAGAATAACAAAGGATTCAATGAAAAGGTCTGGCATACATGTCATCTGAGTATTTGAAGTAGAAGACACAGAACATTGAAATTTCACAACTTAAGATATAAAAATTGAAATCAAGAATTTAACTGATGGGTTCAATAACAGATTAGAAATAGCAGAGTAGATAATTTAGTGAACTAAATACGTGACAAGAAAAAGTGCTCAAATTAATGCCTATAAAATACAAAAGGATAGAAAACATAAGGAAAAATAAGAATAACAAAGGATTCAATGAAAAGGTGTGGCATACATGTCATCTGAGTATTTGAAGTAGAAGACACAGAACAATAAAACTTAAATATCTGAAAAATTTTGCTCAGGAATTTTCCAAAATTAATGTAAAGTGTCTAACTGTACATTTAAGATTCAAAAACTATACAAGCACTAGGTAGGACAAATGTGAATAAAGCCATACTTAGGCACATTGTGGTTAACACTATTAAAAATTAAGGCGAGAACATGAAAAAAGACAAAAACTAACACTACATCTGACTCCTCAACAGAAAAATGCAGAAATAAGACAACAATGGACTGACATTTAAAATGCTGAAAAAATATACTGCCTAGAATTCTGTACCTCTCAAAATTATTTTTCAAAAAATGAAGACAAAATAAATCTATTTATAGAAAATTAAAAACTGAAAAGTATTTTTCAAGCAGATCTGCATTACAAAATACTGACAGGACTTTTGAGACTAAAGGAAAATGATCTCAGAGAAAAATATAACTTCAGGATGCAGTGCAAAAAAAAAGGATTTATTTATGAGTAAAAAAAATAGTGCATATTGACTATTAAAACAAAAATATATACAATTCACACTTGAACAACAAGGTTTGAACTGTTGAAGTCCACTTATCAGTAGATTTTTTTCAATAAATACATAACTACAATACTATGCGATTAGGTGGTTGAAATTTCAGAGAAGTAGATATGGAGGGCAGAGCATAAGGTTATACCTGGATTTTTCAAACGCATAGGGGGTTGGCACTCCTAACCCACAAGTTGTTCAAGGGTCAACTGTATATTTTGTTAGTTTGAGGAACTGACAAAATATAGATGTAACATGTTCAAGTAGTGGTAAAAGTATGTTGTAATCAATAAACACTCAAAAGAGTACTAAAAGAACGTAAAAGTTAAAATCTCAAAGGAATTATAAAATGGATTAATTATGAAGAATGATAAATTGATGTATATAAATGAAGCCAAAAAAGGAGGGAGAAAAAGACCAATAGAACAAACAGTACGGAAAACAAAACAGTCCACTTAAGGAGTCAAGTTAGTGGTTCGTGTAAACGGACTCAACTTTTTAATAAAAATACAAAATTCGTCACACTAAATAAAAAGCAAAATGGAGGCATATTTTCTTTATAAAAGAAACTTTAAATGCATGGACATATTTTAAAGTAAAAGCACAAAAGTATGAAAATAGATATACCATGTAAATATTAAAGGAAAAATGATACGGCTATATTAATATTGGACATAGATCTTAACTAGAATAAAGAATATAAAGATGTGCTTTTCAATGTAGTAAAAGGGTCAAGTCCATAGGAAACTATAAAGTCATAAATTTATAAATACACAATAGCATAAATTTCAAAGTACATAAGGCAAAAGCTAACAAAACTAAGGAACATACAAATCCACAATCATAGAGGCAACTTCAATACATTATTCCAGTAACCGATAAGAAAGCAGACAAAGAAATCAATTCAACATAGAGAAGTTTAGAACATTATTAACTAACTTGACCTAATTTGGTTTATAGAACACTACACCCAACAACTGTAGAATGAATATACATATACAAAGTTATATATATGTGTGTGTGTGTATGTATACATCCATGTACAATATATAATATGATATATACTATACCTAATAACATTTAAAGATAGACTTTTTGGGTTAAAATGAGGATCTTGTCTTTATGTTCACAGAGTGTTAAGAAATAGAAAGTTATAAGTCAGTCTTTCCAAGAATCTGGTGCCCAAGATACATTGTTGAACAATTAATTCTGTTTCTATTTATTCAAAACCTTGAATTCTTAGAATTCTGAATCAGCCCTACTATCGTCATCCCAACAGGCATACATTTCAGCTACTATATACAGAAAGTTACCACTAAGCTTCTGAGATTTTAAAAAAAGAGGTGGGAGGAGAGCCAATAAATAGATAATTCATTTATTCTAACATTAGTCCCATTTCAGACAAATGCCATCCTATTATAAGACTGAATACACTAATGAAACATAGCAGAAAAATTAATTACAAATAGTAAGAGCCCAGGGATAAATTTATAATGGAAAAAGGAATGTTATTTCTTCTTTTTTCCCCAGGAAAGTTGTTGCTTGCCACATAACTTTGACTCTGAAAGTTTTGGAGCAAAATAACTCTTCTGGGGTACCATAAAGTTAATATTTTACACTTATTTAGAGTGAAAGTTTCTGACAAATATTTTTGCATTGTAGAAATAAAATTTGAAGAAGTTATACTATCCAAAAGGAGTCAATGAATAGTGACAAGATTAACTTTTGAAATGAAAAGCTTTTGATTTGTAAAAAGTAGCAGTGAAAATTCACCCAGAAAGAGGTCTCTAGATGGGTCTTACAGTAGATTTAGAAAATCTGAGACAAACTTATTTAGCTTTTTCTAAGAAATCCATCACTAACCTATTAGGTTTTTTTTAATAAAAGCCATTATATTTTTGCTTATAATTTTTTAAACATCTTCTCAGACTTATACCTTGCAAATTCATATGTTCATTCAAAAATCATCCATGAAGTATATTCCATGTTCTAGGATTAAGCTAGGTGCTGTAGTTACAAACAGTGAGTCAGAAGGACTTTATTATGAGTAAAGCAAATAAAAATTACAGTAAATTATGGAAGTACATCAAAGGAGAAACGAGTTTGTGAAACAAGCTAACAACAGCAGGCAAGAGACCTGTTTTAGATGGAGAGTCACAGGAGCCATCACTAGCGCATTAACGTTTGAAGGAACAAAGTGGAGAACGTCCCTTGCGGAGAGGATCAGGCCTCACTGGAGTCAGGAAAGAAACTAGAGAGGCAAGAGAATTCCCTGGAGCTGTGCAGGTCCAGTGGTTAGGACTCGGAGCTCTCACTGCAAGGGTCCAGTTTCAGTCCTTGGCTGGGGAACTAAGATGGCACAAGGCACTGCCCAAAAAAAATTAAAGAGTCAAGGAACTGAAAGAAATTCCACGGGACATGGAGTGAGGGGAAGAGCAGACTGGAGGGAGTCATCAGTTGGAAAATTAATGTAGACAGATTCAAAATATAGATTCTGTGGGTAGACTCACCATTCTTGCTGATTTACTACAAACGGGGTGAGGGCAGAAAACAAGGATAAACTCGTAAATATTTGCCTTGGGCAACCAGGTAGATAGTGGCACCACGTCCTGGCATAGGAAGGCTGGATATTGGGAAAGGACAACTTTGCAGAGTGGGGATCAAGAGACTTACAGAAAACAGGAAAATTTTTCCTAAAAAATATTGCACTTAAGAACAACAAGGCTTGGGTGAGAAGCCTAAGAGTGGAATTTGCATATATAAAAGAAGTCATTCTGAGGGTTTCAGAAGACTTGACCCTGTTCCTGCCCCTAGATGGATACTCTGCCCTTTTGTGACACACAGAAGCTCTGGTCGAATACTTGAACACTTTGAAAGAATTAGGAAATGGTATTAAACTCTTCCAGGAACAGAATCCACCTTGGGGCTTCCCTAGTGGCTTATACAGTAAAGAATACACCTGCCATTCAGGAGGCCTGGGTTTGATCCCTGGGTCAGGAAGATCCCCTGGAAAAAGGAATGGCAACCCATTCCAGTATTCTTGCCTGGAGAATCCCATGGACAGAGGAGCCTGGCAGGCTACAGTCCATGGAGTCACAAAGAGTTGGGCGTGACTGAGCAACTAACACTTTCACACTTTAGAGAAGAGATTAAACACTAAAGAAAAGGATGAAAACAAGGCTGTAAGAACGTGCCTGAAATATCTGTACCATATTTATTTAAATGTATAAAGTATGTGGGCAGGATACATTCATTCAAACAACTATATCCGTAAGTCCACTTTATTTGCATACCAGCATGTATCTTATTTATTTTTTTATTAATTTTTATTTTTCAGTTTGTTTTGCTTTACAATACTGTATTCATTTTGCTATACATTGACATGAATCAGCCACCAGCATGTATTTTAAAGGGGATTTTCTTCTTTCCTTATGACAAAAGGGAAAAACTGCCTTCTATGAAACTCTAAGATTCTGAAGTTATTATAAAGATGAAACTCTCAGGGGAGGCAGTTTTGACCTGCCATGATTCCCTGCAGTAGTCCCATAATATTAGATGGTTACTGCCTTTTCTTGTCCTTAAAACCCCAAGTATTTTACTATTCTCTTTTCCTTTCCCATCTGAGAGCTCTGAAACTAAAGCTGGGAAAGGAATGAACGTCAAAAAAAAATCCTTTATTCTCAAAAATTGATCAGCTAGAGGTAAGGAAGAAAGTAAAATGCTAAGTCAAAAACCACCCTAACATGTAAGTTGCCTTTCTTAATGCAAAAATTCCTGCCATTTTCCTAGATTATGTGTATATTTTAAATAGTGTTTCACGCTGGGGTTTATTATGTAGGGTTTGTTTGTTTCTATATCCATTTTGCCAAGTTTCTTAATGTGTAATTTTCATGAATCTAAGCAGCAGTTATTTATATCTTCTACTATAATAAACTACTGATTCATATAATGTTAACTATTATATTAATTGAGTGTGTATACTATAGACTGGAACACTGTTCAACAGTATTTCATATTCTGTTTTCTTTCCATAGCTACCCAATGAAGTAGACATTATTATTAATCATTTCACTTTACAAACACAGATAAATAGCTGTTAAATCACTTGATCAAGATTAAATTATGCATCTAATAAACAGCTAGTTCCTTATTCACCATACTCACTGCTGTTCAATTAGACTTTGGACATAATGTATTTAGAACACTAAATATATTTTTAACATTGGCTTATAAAAAAGATAGTAAGATGAATCTATTATATAAATCATTATTCTAAATCGTATGTGGCCAAATTGAATTGTCTTTTTTATGTTCTACTGATTAAGATTATAAAGCATTCTCCCAATTGAGAAAAGGTTCTCTTGAGAACACACTATGTATTAGAGGCACTTAGCATACTTGAATAAATAAAAGAGACAAAGCTCCCTACCTTCTGGCAGGTTACATTCTAATGGAGGAAGATGCATAATAAACATATAACCTAGTTTAACAGAAAATTAAAATATGGTGACAAGTGCCTTGGAAACAGAATAAGCAAAATGTCAGCAGAAAGTCATCAGTACTGCTATGGCTCGGGGGCAGAGGGGGTTGCAGTTTAAACAGGGTGGTCAGGATCAGCCTCACTGAGATACTCAAGAACAATTTACCAGCAAGAACTTGATTCTTGCTCATTGTTCTCCAAATAATAATACACAACAATAATCTGGCTGCAGAGTTTCAGTTTTTAATGCTACTAATTATCTTTTTGGACTTTGGCCACCTCATGTGAAGAGTTGACTCATTGGAAGGACTCTGATGCTGGGAGGGATTGGGGGCAGGAGGAGAAGGGGACGACCGAGGATGAGATGGCTGGATGGCATCACCGACTCATGGACATGAGTTCGGGTGAGCTCTGGGGAGCTGGTGATGGACAGGGAGGCCTGGCGTGCTGCGATTCATGGGGTCGCAAAGAGTTGGTCACGACTGAGAGACTAAACTGAACTGAATTATCTTATGAATAAATTAAACACATATAGAATTAGGAGAGAAACTGTCATCTCATAAAGGAAATAAGGCTCTGTATGATTAAGGAACTGATGCTTTCTTTTTAAAGCAATTTATTGTCAGTTGAGTAATGCGTTGTAACATCACAGAGTAAAACAACTCTTAAAGTCAGAGCTTTACTTCTTGAAATGCTTGAATCTGAACTTTCTAATTTAGCAGAATGGGAGTATTTTTACCAAGTCCATGAAATATTCTGCCAAATATTGTATGTGTATATACACCTGCACACATATTTAAACATCAGATGGATAGAATAAATGCGTTAACTATGTAAAACATATACATAATTATGAATATTTGTTAAACACTGATTTGCCTGATTATTGCACAAATAAAAACATTGACTTTGGCACCTAAGGAAATTTACCAAAGACTCACAGATCATGTATGAAATTACCATATCTTATACAGATCTCTTAATTTTCTCTGAAAATGCTGCTCTTCCTCTACTGCCATTTCCCAGTCCCCAAACACTCTGCTGCTGCTAAGTCACTTCAGTCGTGTCTGACTCTGTGTAACCCCAGAGACATCAGCCCACCAGGCTCCCCCGTCCCTGGGATTCTCCAGGCAAGAACACTGGAGTGGGTTGCCATCTCCTTCTCCAATGCATGAACGTGAAAAGTGAAAGCGAAGTTGCTCAGTTGTATCCGACTCTTCACGACCCCATGGACTGGAGCCTACGAGGCTCCTCCGACCATGGGATTTTCCAGGCAAGAGTACTGGAGTGGAGTGTCATTGCCTTCTCCTAACAAACACCCTAGATCTTCTATTTATCACACCCCTCCCCTGTTTGGCATGTCTTGTTTCTTCCTCCAAGCCAAGTGTAAGGTACAGTCACTCACTTCCCACCTTCCTCATCACCACTCAGCACCATCCTCCTTTTCCACTTCCCATCTTGGCAACTCTCCCTCACACCTTCACACTCACTAATTCTCCATCCAGCTGCCAACGTGAGCTCTGTGTCAAAGTACCTCACTCTCAGAAAGCTAAAGCTGTAACTCTCGTATAAATGTAGAATCAATATGCATCAAAAGTTCGGAATCAATTAATGACACAACCAGGATCTTGAAGCTGGATCACAAGACAGTTGGAGAAACATGGTGTACAGGACAAGCATATTGAAATACGCTTGCTGATTTAGAGACAAAACTGTCTGACGTCCTACAGGCAATGAAACTATCACCTACGGAGTCTTCTTCTCTACCTGCCAAAAGTCCTTTGCATCTCTAACAGACAAAAATCTCCAAGTCCACACATAATGCCATAGAATCGGGGCTCTAAAGTAGAAAGAATGTCAAATGAAGATATTCCCTTAGATAATTAAATAATCCTTCAAAGGGCCTCCTGGACATCGTTCCCACATGAAAATAAAAGCATACATAGCCATCTTTTGGCCTTATTTCCAAGTCTGTGATACTTTTTCTTAACAAGCATAAATAAGATTCTATCCTTCTCTATTGTAAAACTTCTCTTTCTAGAATGAAATAAAAATTTCCTACCATGGACCACAGAGTCTACATAAGCTGTTCCTTTGCACCTTTTCTACCATCCTCCTCCGTCCCTGTGATCCTGCCACACTGATCTTGCTGTTCATCCAACATGCCTCCTTCATCCCTTTACTATTCCTTTTCTCTCTGCCTACTGCTCTCCCACCAGATTCAGCAATGGCTCCCACTTTGCATCATTCAAGCCTCTGCTCAAAGGCCCACGTGCACACGCATGCACACATGTGTACACACACACACACACAACACACACACACACATAACACACACACACCTGCCACTCTTTCCATCCCATCACTTTTTATTTTCCTTCAGAGAACTCACCATGGTATGATGTGATAGTATTACTTTATGTTTCTAGTTGCTTATTGTCAGTATTCATTTTTAGAATATTAAGGAATTTTTGCCTCTTTTATTCTTCACTGTCTCTCTAGTACTTTGAATAGTGCCCAGTACATAATATGCACTCAGTATCTTTTTATTTTATGACTAAAGTCACACAGACACTATTATAGCACTGTCTCAAAAAGAAAATGTTGCCCTCTTAAAACACTGTTTATCTCATAAAAGAGAAGAAATTAAAAAGTAATTCCAGAAAGCAATAGTAAAATAATGCCACATCTGGGATCAGATGCAAAGAAGGGCACATTGGGTCAGAACATGGAGCCTGGACACATGCAACATGAAATGGCAGAAAGTCCAGGCAGCCATGAGGCTGAGACTATGAGAAAATCCAGATAGGTGAGCTTTTGTCATCAGAAAGAACTGTCTGGTAATTGACTGGTGATGGGTATCACAGAGGGAGGAGTGGACATGGATTCAGGACAATTTAGGGGGGCAGACCACTATCATTCATTGAGAACTTGCTCTGTATGAGGGACTGTAGCAGGCACTTTGGCTGTTATCTCACCTAATCTTCATCAAAACCCTTTGAGGTGAGCAGCATCATGAAAGTGGAAGTGTTAGTCACATCAACCCTTTGTGACCCCATGGACTGTATCCAGATTCCTCTGTCCATGGAGATTCTCCAGGCAAGAATACTGGAGTGGGTAGCCATTCTCTTTTCCAGGGGATCTTCCCGACCCACAGATTGAACCCAGGTCTCCTGCACTGCAGACAGATTCTTTACAGTCTGAGCCATCAGGGAAGCCTGAACAGTACAATACCTATTTTTAAATTTAAAAAACCAAGGTTCCAGGAAGTAGAAGTTGTATATGACTAGGAAGTGGCCAGCCTGCATTAGGACATCCATTCATCTGTTGATAGACATTTAGGTTGCTGCCATAGCCAAGATATAGCTTGACACAAAAAAACAATGCATGATGTTAGGGCAGAACTTTCTTGGGATTAATATGCATTTGTTGCTGCTGCTGCTGCTGCAAAGTCGCTTCAGTCGTGTCCGACTCTGTGCGACCCCATAGACGGCAGCCCATCAGGCGCCTCCATCCCTAGGATTCTCCAGGCAAGAACACTGGAGTGGGTTGCCATTTCCTTCTTCAATATGCATTTAAAATTCCTGAAAACCCTCACAACCATAGCCAAGAATGGTCCCTAGAGTATCTTGTGGCATGACCCCATTGGTAGCAGAAAAATGATCACATAAAAAGGGCCTGGAAAGAGAGTTAGACTGCTATAACAAGTCAGTTCATTGCAATGACTATTTTTTGTGCACCTCTATTTTATAGGATATGCCAGACCAGGCATCACCAATAAAAACTATCTCCTCCTAGTCTTTTAACTACAGCTGAGCTTTGAACCTGAAGAACATGTCATTTAATAACCACATTGCCTATTTTCAAGTCATTACACTGGAAAGGAAAGATAATCTCCCTTTCACCACAGCTCCACTGTTTCACATAGGTAGTTCTGTATTAAGTTCATCAATCACTTCCACACGACGAATTCCAAAGCTTTTCATTAACACTCAAGTCATAGAAGACAACCAAATGATAATAAAAGTTATTAAACCAATATGAATGTGGAGGGGAGAAGTTAGCTCTTAATTTGGATTGACATGAGTTATTTTCCTCCTGGAAGTATACAGTTTTGCAAATAAGAATGGGATTCTCTGTAATAACAACTACGCAAATAATCCTCTCAGAAATAAAGTATAAACATATGCTTGAAAATCAGTCTGCCTGTACAAAATTCTCTATTTTTGTACCAACTTCAAAAATCACAAACAGAAACAACAGTGAGCCTAGTTTTGCCTTCCCTTGTGTGTTTAAAAGGGGGGAAAAGGCAATGCATGAAATGGAAGAATTATATAAAAAGTATTAAACGCTGATGCAGGATACGTTTACTTTTAAATACTTGATTTAATTTATAAGTAAATTTTTATTTGGTTATGAAACAGGCCATTCTTCAGGTTCTGCTGTTTTCCTGAGGAAAACCGCTAATCCCAAAACAGTGCTTCTTGTTTGCTGAGCTGAACAATGACTGGTCGTCTATGGATTGGTGGGGAAATAACTGGTGTCTTCACTTCCTCACACATTATGTTTGTTCACAGGCTTCTTTTATGTTAAATCTTTTCACAGCACTTATGTTGGTAATGAAAGAATATCAAGGGTCCCCTTTCACAGTTACAAAGTTAATTACTGCAATCAGAGAGCATTTGCAACAGTGGTTTGTACCAGCACTTATCAAGTCCTTAAAAGTATTCATTTGCTTGATTCCTGGACAAATGACCTCAAATAGAGCAGCCCATAAATGTACTTCAATTACCTTGCAGATTTATTTATCCCTTTTTCCCCTAACTGAAGTTCACTGAACTGTAGATAAGAAAGACAATGAACTTGGTGATGGATTAAAAATAGAGAAGTTGTCATGGAAATGAACTCTTTCCTTTCTCCTATAAATAGATGAAAGATTTTGGCAAGGTGTTCATTATAAAGAGAATATAATTTGATAACTATACAAGCAGATTTTGTTTCAATTGTGAAAATTAAAATTACGTAAGGCCTAGAATTAAATTTTCTATTCTGTTCAGTTCTGAATATATTTCTTAGGCTTAATATGGTAACACCAGGCTACATTCTGAAAAGGGTACAAAGGACCAACAGCATAAAACCAGACTCTGCCCTCAAGCAGCACGATTTTTATAATTAAAAACAGTAAATGAAGTATGATTCCTAGATAGAATTGCAGTAAATATAATAAAATCATCCATTTTTTTCGCACATAAAAAATTAATCTAGAGAAAAGTCCCCATATAGGTCATTGGATAAAGACATCTAGATTCTAGCCAGGTTCCTGTGGATATAGCAACTCACTCTGCAGCAAATGAATTGAGTCATTCATTCCATGAAGGCAACACATCAAAGGCGGCGGGGGGGGGGGGGGCCTCT